>JAKTPY010000018.1:0-202893 GCA_030556385.1 Nakaseomyces kungkrabaensis | reverse complement strand
AAAAAAAAAAAAAAAAAAAAAAAAATAAAGAAACAAAAAAAAAAAAAAAAAAAAAAAAAAAAAAAAATAAAGAAGACAAAAAGGTTAAAAATTTTTTTTTCTTTCTTTATTTATTTTGTTTTATAACAGTATTTTAAGAAAGAGGAAAGGAAAAAGGATACTAAAGAAGCAGATATAGATCAGATTATACACCTCTATATTCTGTAAAGTACAATATCTTACCTTTATATCTCTTTTTATACAAAACAAACAAACAAAAAAGAAAGATAAGTTACTATTTTTTTTGTAATCAAAAACTATAAAAAAAAAAAGTAACAACAGAGGTTATACATAGTAAGGTTCTTTTTATTAAGAACCTTTTTTTTTTTTATCTTCTTTTTTATTTCTTTATCTGGGTAGAATCTTAAATTTAATTAAACCAGAAGATAAGCAAAGAAAAGATGCCTAACAAAGATAAGATAGATGACACTATTAAATCTTTAAAGGATCTTAACATTTCTAATAAGAAGAAGTTAGCACCAGTTTTGCATGGTCGTAAAGCCAGTACTTATCTGAGGATTTTCCAGGACGTTGATGATGGGATAATAAGTAGTGATTCACCTCAACGGGAGGATAGATGGAAGAAGTCTATGAAGACTATTGAAGATAAGATTAATGAAAAACCACATAAAATAAGGAGAAGTCATGATCTTCGGCAGAGGAGACCTTCAAGAAACTCTCTTGGGCATATACCAACTACCGGTAGAAGGAACTCTGCGTATAGTCAACAGAGACAACCCAATAAGGAGGCAATACAAAGCATATACAACTTAACTTCTACCGCAGTGTCATCGTCACCACCAGCTACTAATGCAAATATACCAATCTATAAGAGATCAGTAGATCCAAATAGATCCCCTCGTTATCAATACAGAAAACTATCGCCACATAGAAGTGGTGATAGAGATCTAGATGGCCCTCCAGAGAGTGAAGTCAATAGAGATTGGAACAATTTTGGGGATAGTTATAATTTGACTAAAGTTGGTAACATACACAATTATGCACAACTGGAGTCCTCTCCAAAACATAGAGCAATCAATCCTGCAGTGACAGCATTTACTCCAATACATGGTAAAGAGGAATCTATGGAAGATTTAAGTTTAAAACCTGTTTCTTCAGCAACCTATTACCCACATAAATCAAAGGAAAAAAAGAATAGTACGAGTAGTAACAGCAGTGGAAGTGGATTTGATGCATCCTCAAATGTTACTCGTAGCAAATCTGGGTCTACCAAACGTGACAGTGCTCGAGAATCGGATCAGAAACGTCCAGAATTTACCATATCACCAAGTTCAGATATCATCGATGTCGTCTCCCAATCATCCCAGGAGGAGATAATTAATGAAGATATTGATCATAAATTACTAGAAAAAATTCCTAAAGTTAAGAGAAGTTTTGATGAGAATGCTGTTGATGAGTCCTCAGAAGTAAGCGAGAATGAAGATGATGAAGATGAAGAGAATAGTAAAGAATATCCATTAGCTGTTGAGTTGAAACCATTTACCAATAATGTCGGTGGTCATACAGCTATATTCAGGTTCTCTAAGAGGGCGGTCTGTAAGGCTTTGGTGAACAGAGAAAATAAGTTTTATGAAAATATTGAATTGAACCAGCAGGAATTGTTACCATTTATGCCAAGATATATTGGTGTTCTAAACGTTAGACAGCATTTTTACTCGAATGATGATGTCATTAATGAGCTGGCATCAAAAGAAAAGAAAAAAAATATTGAAGATCTTCAATCGAACTTTTCGAACAGTAGAGGAATTTCTAATATGGATACATTAGAAATTGGAACAGCCCTAACTCATATTCATTCCTTCCCACTTGAGAAACAACAAAGATCAATCAGTTGTAGAGATTATTCTAATAACTCGCAACTTCCAGAAGTTGTTTTGAATGACAATAGACATATTATTCCAGATTCACTTTGGGGTAGATATTCCCATTCACCAAGTTCGTTGCCAGGAAACTCACCAGGTTCATACATGTCTTCCAGATCATATGACGAACAAAGAATGATGCATCCAGATATTAGTGTTGATAATATGGACGAATACAAAAATCATAATGGAGACTCGGGATTTACAATGGTGAATACAGAATTAAAAGACGCAGTTTTAGAAGAAGTTTTTGCTCCAGTATACAGTAGAAGGCATCATAAACAAAGAAGTCAAAATAATATTCAAGTCAGTACTGATGAAAACCCAATTACAAATTCTGTGAGAAAATCTATAATACACGATAATGGCAGAAGAGACTCTGATACCGTTGTGAATACATCAACACCAACAAGAAATGACTCACCATTGTTAAACCAAAATGTGAAGGATAGTATTGGTAATGCTCTTGATACCTCTCACTCAGTAATGGACCTAAAACAATTCAAAAAGAAGGAGGAAATAAAGGAAGAAATCAGAAATAAAATAATTGTTAATAATTCACAACATTTTATATCGTCGTCAAAAATGGCTATATCTAACTCAATTTCATCTATTGAAACCTCAAAGAGTAAGAATGACTGTGAAGACGATAATGGAGTTTTTATGATGGACGACGAGAATATTACTATCGATAATAACAAACAGAAGTCTAATGAAATTAGATCTTTCTCTAGAGAATCGAACCCAATTGATGAACAAGAACATACAATTGTTTCTAAATTCATTCTATTAGAAGATTTAACTAGAAATATGAATAAGCCATGTGCCCTTGATTTAAAAATGGGAACTAGACAATATGGTGTAGATGCTAAAGAATCGAAACAAAGATCACAAAGGGCAAAATGTCATAAAACGACTTCAAGAAGACTTGGTGTGAGAATTTGTGGACTAAAGGTTTGGGATCAAGATTATTATATTAAGAGAGACAAATACTTTGGTCGTAGAGTCAGAGCTGGTTGGCAATTTGCTAGGGTAATTGCGAGATTCTTGTATGATGGGAAGCATAAAGGAAGTATTATCAAGCAGATCCCATACCTTATCAATCAATTGGATACTTTAAATAGTCATATCCATACATTAAAAGGTTATAGGTTGTATGGTGCTTCCCTATTACTAATGTATGATGGGTCTTCCAAAAATCAAGACAAGGACACTAATCCAGAGAATGTCTACTTGATGAACCATGTAGGCAAGGCTAAGGTGAACTTAATTGATTTTGCCAGATGTGTAACAAAAGAAGATGTAAAGGCGGGTCTATCCTCATTCAAAATTCCACCAAAAAATCCAGATATTGAAGATAAGGGTTTCTTGCGTGGTATTAAAAGTTTAAAATTCTATCTGTACCTCATTTGGAACCATTTAACAAATGATGAAAAATTACCAGAGACTGAAACACAATTACATGAATGGATGGCACAAAATAAGGAAGTTATGCTGGAGAATTGGGATTGGATTGATTCATTTGATATGGAGGATGAATCTGAATTTAACAACTCTGAAAGTGAGTTGCGGAAGAAATGGAGGAAATATGAATTGATCTTTGATGCAGAGCCAAGATATAACAACTATGATCCGGAGATTAGTGATTGAATGCTCTTTTATTGTTTTATTTCGAATAGAAACAAAAAAAATAAAATAAAATAAAATAAAAATAAAAGCAAAGAAAACACTTGCTTTTTTCACTTTCACGAGCATTAATATTTTTATTAATTTTTTTTTTTTGTTGGAAGTATTTTTTTAGCATTCATTAATTTATTAGAATTATCTATATTCACAATTAAAAATTACATAATTAATATTTTATATACATAATGCATTAATATTAATTAATTAATATTGTAATATTTTAGCCTTACTATCACAATTTTTGTTTCTTTAATCACTCTGACTATCCATTGAAATCTCGAATCATTTTATACGTATAGATCAATATTTTGTTCGGTTTGTTTTTAGTAGCGATGAAAAATAGAAAAAGGTGATAATGTAAACACAGAGGTGCGAAGCGCGTGAGTGGAACATTAATCTTTATTATAGTTAGGTTGATTAATATTGCAGTTTTTAACGGACTTCAATCAGGAATTTAAATAATAATTGTACTAAATCTAATAGAAGTCAAAGGTAACAAATGAGCAAAGTTGAAGTGAGTGAAGCAGACAAAGCATTTATAGAGCAAAGAGATGTGGTATTACAAGAAGTGAACGAGCTTGTGGCATCCATACTAAATGGACTAAATGATCTCAACATATCATTAGAGAGTAGTATATCCGTTGGTAAAGAATTTGAAAAAGTCAGCACCCTGTGGAAGACCTTTTACGATGGAATGGGAACACTTGACGATGAAAACAACGATGACATAAAGAAGTAGAATTGTAAAAAAAGATGAATAAAAGAATTATGAAAACATGGAAACTGAAAAAAAAAACTACTTATGTTTGTACCTTTTGGACAAGCCAGTTTTAAAGGTAACTCTGTCGGAATCAACATTATAAACGGTTTTGTTAGTCCTGAATATGAGCTCTTTCAGTGGAGAAGGTTTTTCAACTTTATTGTTCTTCTTTTTGTTTGAACCAGCGACAGTTAATGGGTTTGATGACTGCGGGATCCTTCTTTTATTATCGGAACGTTGTGGATATGAGCAGACCCAGCCTAAATACATCTCGTTTTTCATTCTATCAAGCTTCAGCTTCTCCTGCTTATTAGTCACCCACTGCAAAAAGGCATCTGACAGATCCAGAGATAAATCACCATGGGTCACACTCCGCCCTCTCACAGTCTTGTCTTTAAACCACCACATTTTTCCAGAGACAGGAGTATTAGTAACTACAGTATAGCTTCTCCCAGCCATTTCTTTTTTTTTGTGTATATTTAATTACAATAATTGGTTACTGATTTTTGTAACCCCGTTTTGTACTACAAGTATTGCTGTGGGTATTTCGGCGGCTATCCCTTATGACCAAAATAAATGGGAGAAAAAACATCAAAATCATCTCTATATTATATCACTTGGTACAACATCACATGTTTGTATCATGTTATACTATATCACATGACCCACAGTCCGGGTTACTGAATATTGTGCCTGTAAGAATTTTTTTGTTGTTGTTGTTGCTTTTTTGTTATTTCCACTCCGCATTGTTCCGTGCCTCTGTTTTGATTATGCTGGTTTTATTTTTTTTCCTGAGAAATGAAGGAGGGAAAACAAAAAATGACGCAGGGTCTTTTTTGTTTGGTAACCTGATAAAAATTTTATTCATATCAATCTCTAATCTCCTGTAAATCACATACGTATATAAGGAAATATATCAGCTATGTGTTTTATATCTTGAACATATTTAAAACATTGTTATAACAACTGTTAATAAAACATAACTGAAAAAAAAAAATTTATTATAAAAATATAAAAAAAAAAAAAAAATTTCCTGCAATGGTTTCTACAATACAGAAACTTCAATCTAATGAATATCTGAGGAGGGATGGCCTGGCGCATTTTGTGTGCTGTTATGTGTTATGTACTATTTTGGGGAACTATTCGAGACAAGCTATTGAGTCTCTGACTACTTATTCTCCTTCTTTTATTTCTCCGACCACTAGTTTGTGGGCTAACTGTGGTGCCTGTATTATCATGGGAATGCTTCAAGAGCTGAAAGATCCTTTGTTTACTGCTAATGGGTACCAGACTTTGTTTCTATGTTTGACCACAGGTTTCTGTGGTTCATTCTCGTCTTTTTCTACTATGATGTTAGAGATTTTTCTGTTCTCTACTAGTTTGACCAATTCGAACATCAAACATCATACCAAGTTGCCTAATAGGGCTTACGGTATGATGGAATGGTTGTCCGTGACTTTTACCCACTTGGGTATCTCTATGACAAGTTTGCTATTCGGAAGGAAACTTGCCACGGATATTATTATTCCTTACATTGTTGTTGTGCAAGAGGAGGAGGAAGGAATATCGGGTTCCGCTCCTACCAGTTCTTTGTCTCATATTGATGACACAGAGGAAAGTAACAGTGCTGAAAAGAACGGATCTTTTGTTGAGCCTGTGAAATTTACACGTCCATGGTGTGAGAAAGTCATTTTCGCCATGGACTTAACTTTGACTGTAATGGGTATCCCAATCATGGCAATGATCATCGTCCTGGCTAGTTATTACGGAAACTACTCGAGAGGAAGATGGACTTTGCCTTGTCTGTTCGGTATTCCAGGTTCGTTCCTGAGATATTATTTATCCAAATGGTGTAATAATAGAAAATCGTTTAACAATTATCCATTGGGTACTTTTATAGCTAATGCCTTTGCTTGCTGCTTGCTTGCTATCTTAACTATGGTTCAAAGAGGTCAGACAAACTCTTTTACTCACCATAGAATCGTTCAAAGCAAAAACGTTTGTCGTATCGTCTCAGCTTTGGGGAATGGGTTCTGTGGTAGTTTGAGTACAATTTCGACTTTTATCAACGAAGTTTACGGAAAAAACCTAATTTTTACGTTGAAATACTATTTTGTTTCCTTTTTTGTGTCATATTGTTTATTTGTGATTATTTTAGGGTCTTACGCTTGGACTAAAGGCTTAACAGAACCGGTCTGTTAAGCATTTTATACATATTGACAAAATACCTTTTTTTTTTTCGTATGATTTTTTTATGGTTATTATTTTCATTATTAATTTAAAGATTTTCAATACAAACCTACTTTATTATCCTAATTGAAATTTTAATTTCTATTCACCGTTTTTATTTTCTGAATTATGTTTGATCTCTCCTAAATAATTCCATTATATGATAATTCATGCAATGGCATTGCAGTACTATTGTTAACTGTGCTGATTGAATATATTATAAATAATATTACAAAGTTGTGACTCTGTATTTTATTTTTTAATGACGATTTATGTAATTTTGCGATTATGTTCCTTATAATCAGAATCAATCATCTAATTGTGAGATTCGTTCTTTTACATTTTTCTCAATTGTTTCATTAACGTTTTTGATAGAGTTCAGTATAGACCGCACTCTATTTTTCATTCCACGACTTTCATTTTGGTTATCGGAACTATTAAGTATCGATGGCGAGTCACATAAATTTAAATAACAAAGTAACAAAAATTTCAAAGATAACGGGTACTTATCGACATCTAAATTGGAATATATTGATAATTGTTTTTGTAATAGCTCTTCTGTTTCCTGTATTATCTCGCGAGAACAAGTAATTGGAAAACAAAGTACTATATTCACACATAAAGCACTGCTTAATATATTCCTTTCATCTTCTTCGCCTGTTTTGGAAATCATTTTCAGTGTATCATCTAGTGTTTGGAGGAAATAACCAGCAACTTCGGCAGAATGATCAAAAATTTTGGGTAAATTATTAGTTAACAGAATCAAGCCTTTAAGGGAATTGATTAAGTCTTCTTCAGTAATACTATGATTAATGTCTACGCTATGATTTTCTTGATTTCTTATGAGAGTTTTAATTAATATCAGAGTAGCCTCTTGTTGTAATATTTCGATCGACTTGGGAAATTGGATGATTAGTTGTAAACCTTTATAGTAATTTGTTTTGGAAGACATCTTTGACAGTTTCATGTATTCTTGGTAGTTTTTGTTGTGGTTCAAGTAACTATAGTGCAATTTGTTATTGGAATGGTTCTCTTGATTTGACTTTAAGAGAATCGTGTATATGTTAGCAATATCAATATTAAATGCTTCATTCAGAATCTCCTTGTTGGGTATCATTAGCAATATTTCGGAAAGAATGGAGCAAATAGTCGGGCTAATGCAATCCAGAGAAACAGTTTTAATCATTAAATTAAGCAAATCATTTAAATGAGAGTACATTATGTACTCAAAATATTCAGTATCATTGATAGCATTGATAATAAACCTGAGTAAGGCATCGATTAGTTCATTATCAGATTTTAGCTTCTTGAATTCATTAAAAATTTCACAAATGTCATCATCATATTGCAGTTTAGATCCCATTGTTTTCAAAGCACGGAAATGTTGAATTGTTGCCGTAGAGTTGTCGATCATTGGCTGGGCAGGTTCATTTGAATCGTCATCTTTAATTTTATTTCCATTGTCAATTAAGTATGTCCTATTAAGCCCATAACCTTTTTTATGCTTTGTATTTAGGATGCAAGTACCACCATTATCGGGACTATTGTAATCAGCGGCTTTATTCAAAATGTCAGACTTCAGTTTTTCATCATTGGTTTTTATTTGATCAAGGTAATTGGATATGTCTCGTATTGAATTGTCCTCCTCGAATGACCTATCATCATTATCAGAATCTATAGTTAAACTTTCTCGAGTTGTAATGGATATATCTTTGTTATAAGTTTTCCTTCTCTTTGACTTTCGTGGAGCATCGTCAATGTTATCGCCAAACAAATCATCAAACCCGTCAGAGTTTGGAAGAATTTCCTTTGCTACGATGTTATTAGTTGCGGCTGATTTATTTATCACGGCTTCTTCAAACAAATCACTTGATTGGCTTGATTCCTTATTGTTTTCATGAATGAAGTCGCTACTCATAGACTCGCTCTCTTCATCACTGAAGGCAACAGTATCAGCGGGACGTTTGACAATAACTGACCGTCTTCCATAAACTTTCATATTATTATTTTTTTAGTGGATTATGTTGGGTTTTTATTGTGAATTGTACTTTCTTTCTTTGAGTAGGTTGTCTTACTTTTTGTCGAATTTGTATTCGGAGTTGCTTTTTTGAGAAAGCGATGTTCTTTCCATTAAAACTTACTCGTAAACTAAGGTTGATTCCTGCGAAGTTATGAGGATATTAGTAATTATTGTGAATTTAAATGCATTATATAAGTATTATGTTATTATATTTTTTGTAAATAGCCTTGCTGTATTAATCTCTCGACATCTGATTGTCTAACAAAAAATTGTGAATCCTTGATTAAGTTGAATACTCCATATTCTGTTTGAATTTCACCAGCATCCTTTAGAACACGTACATCGATGAATACATCGCTGGGAGGTTCTAAGCTACCTGATAGATCTATATTTGTTAAATCACCACTCTTCAGCTCTGTAATTAGCTCACTATACTCTTTCAGGTATTCCTGTTCATATTGTGATAGGGTATTGTTATCCTCATCGGTATTTCCTGGATATAGTTCAACACCTGTACCATTATTACACCATGCGACATTGTCAAGGATATCAGCTCTTAGCTTTTGGTATGCCAGTAGACATCTTTTGTTCCTTTCCATACAAAGTAATGTTACAAAATACTGGCATTTGACAATTTTTTCATCGAGATGAGCCAATTCTTCAGTGTGACCATTATTTCGAAGAAAATCTGCATTCCTGCGTAATTGATCTACTTCACTCAACACATTTCGTACCAATTCGTCGTGATATACCGGTAATCTTCCTAATATTTGGGCACCACCCCCATTTTGTAAATCATCATTAATACGTCGTTGGTTCAGTTGCTTGGTTCTCTTCGCCTCAAGAACTAGCTTATTTGCTAAGTCACCATACATTTATTTGGGATTTCTATTGTAGTTGCTGTATTTGTAAACAAGAGATAATAGAAACTCTGTGGTATAGTCAATAGGTTCCCTTCTTTTTCAAGTTACTTAAAAAAATTATTTTCGTGTCTAGAGCGATTAACGCGTTGAGCAACAAAGCAATAATATTTGGCATTAAGAATAATTTTTTTATTAAAAATTTTATATAAAAGTATTTAAAACTTTTCGTCAATGTTGTGTTCATCCATAGGATAAGATATTAACTGTCTCTTCAACAGGTTTATACCCGCATTCTCCCGTTGTTTAATTATGATCAATATCAAGAATGATAAAAAGAAATTCGTAGTATTAGTAGTGAAATCAGCAAAGTCGGATTGTTGCTTAAATCCATTTACCCAAACTCGTTTTTATGGAATCCATCCAAATGAGGCAAAATACGACTTGTGACTTGGCAACCATGAAGAGGAGACCGACGACACAGGCTACCGAGTAAGTACTATAACAGAAAACGGTTAATGCAACACCCTTAGCCATGAGTAGCACTGAACCTCTTATGTAATCATCTTGCCAGGCATTTTCAGCATCGATTTCACTTTGTCTTTGTTCTTCACATTCAGGACAGACATGGTTGCCCAATTGCTTGACAACAACAGCTTGGTCAACTTGAGAAGTGGATTGAGCAATTAGTTGATTGATCTTTTGTGTAACTAGTTTATTTGATTTGGAAGACATCAATTTGTGTGTTTCAATAGCAGTAGATAATGTAGCCTTAGACTCTTCTAAGACTTGTGACAGTTCATTAATCAAGTCGGCTAGAGTATCGTTACCATGATGAGCTCTATACCTAATGAAATTTAGACGGACAACTAAAAACTCCAGGATACTATTGGTAGATGACTTGATTGAATTAACATATAATTTTTGTTCAATCCAATTAGCTTGAGAAAAGATGGTGACCAAAGCAGTAACATTTTTTCTGACTATTTCAATAGAACTTTCAAAAGAAACGATCAATTCTTCATCATTTTTATGAGATTCAGGGAAAAGGACAAGAAGAGTCTTTTCTTGTTTGTCAATCAATTCACTAGCCAAGTATTTGAAGTAGGAGTTTTCTATGTTAGTCGAAGAGGGAAGCTTCGGATAGGTGGATTTCTTTCCGTTCAAGGTTAGAAGTTTCAATTGAATCTGGTCTTCCCATCTGTTTGCGGTTGCACTTTCAATTCTGAAAACCGTTCTTAGTTTAGAGACGTTGTCACTAACCAAATTTCCAGAAACAATGTTAAAAGCGGATATAAATATGACAATGGCAGAAAAAAATTTTTTCATACTTAAAAAAACAACTAAAAGATAAAATAGTATGGTTTGTTAGATTAGCTATTAATGATTAATACAATGAAATATAAAATTGAAAAGAAATAAACTATACTCGAGAAAAACCTGAACCTCATGGTCCTTTTATACTTTTTTTTTTTTGAAAACTTAGCCCAATTGTTTTGAAAGCAAAAGAAAATTCTAAAGCAATACTTTTTGATCACCAATAGATATTTATATGACAATTTAATAGAATATTTGCTTTATGTTTAATAGTAGTTCATATCATGTAATACGGTAGAAATTTTATAACTATTTCACGCAGAACACTCTGCAGAAGAATTCTTTTGCTAGCAACAATTCGCAGTTGCTTCAAAAAAAGTTCTTTCGAAATGAAAAGGAACCTAGTTTTTCCAAATTCAATATTTCAAATAAAAAACATCATAATTTTTGGACACACTTTTCAGTTTTTGACACCCTTAAGAAGATATGATATGAATATACGAAGCGTTATTAATGACGTTTATGTGTTTAAAATTAATTCGACAAAAACAAAACTTGTAGCTATGTTGTTCCTAAGAGAATATTTTGAATTTTCATTACTGTTAACATATTCATCAAGGGTAACAGACCACTTATAAGAATATGATTTCTTAGGGCTACTTGAAATATGTATTGAAATATGAGACTGTCTAAAAATAATTTGTTTTATGATAAGAAACTTTGGTTACTTCAATATGATTCTAGTTGTTCCAAAGGATCAGATCCCAAGTTATTTATCTTGGAACAATAATAATAGAATTGTAATAGTTACCTGGTTGTTACATTCACTGTAATAATGCATAAAATAAAAGTCCAACTAATATGTATATTCATTGAGATATAGCAATCCCATTAAACATCACGAATTAGCATAATTAAATTTCTTATTAGAAAGTAAGTAATTATGAGGAAATAAACACTTTTATTCATTACAGTAGGGGAAAAAAAAACTAATTACTGTGGCTATTCTAAATAATGATATACCAGGCAATTGCAATTTATTGAATAATGTACTGAATATAACAAATATGGTTATCACAAATTTTCAGCGTAATTATATTTTGCTATTTCTTTACATATTGACTTTATTATGTTTCATTATAGATATAGTTAAATAGTATTCATGAATTCGAATAGTGATGCAGCTTAATATTAAAGCTATATCTATATGCCTTGCTCACTCTTTTTTTTGTTCATCTTGAATTAGATTTAATATTTTTACTTTTAAGATGATACTATTTTATCAAAAATGGTTAGCAGTATATGAATGTCTAGTTGATATTTCATAATTACTATATCACAATTTATATCAAGATTTATTTTGTAGTTGAAATTGGATCCTCTACTTGTTGCAAACCAACGCCTTTACAAAGCAGCTGATGTGTTCGATAATAGAAAGGCCGTTTTGAGTTGGTATGTCATTTTTCTTTAATAGCAATTATTGGATCATGGTTACTGATATAGAATCATAACCCATAATTTTCTTCTATATTTCCAGGAATTGGTGCGTATCCAATGAGTTAACAGTAATCTTACTGTGATATGACCATGTTATTGACTTTGATTTTGTTATTAGATGTATAAGTTGTACAATATTATGATTACAGCTTGTGAGTGAAAGCTATCAACTATCACTCTATATTTAATAATCAAAAGTAAGCATAGGAAAAAAACCTGTTTAAGTTTGATTTTTTGGTGCTTTTTACTTTATTAATTTTGTTATTTTTTTCAAAATATAAAACATTTAGGTACTAAGTTGAATATTTTTAAAGGAATAAAGTACACTGGTTTGCACAAGATCGTAATTTGTGAATTATCATTTATTTTGTCAATTTTAGGGAAGTGAAAGTTGAAAAAACAATTGGTAGAGAATATTAAGTGTAGTAATTATTGAGTATTATGTTAGTAAATTTTTCAGCTGTTGGTTTTATTGTATGATTTTTGCAGCCACAGACTAATGGAATACTCCCGAAGAATCATTCTGAGATGGAATTTTTCCTTCCTTTCATAAATTCTTGAAACATCCCACTTTTTTGGTCACTCTCTGTTGTATTGAGAATTAAACAATTCGAATAAGGCATTGAATATTTCCAATTTCAAGGACTTAACATGTTCTGTTTCTTTCAAGCCGAAATTCTGTGGATTTAAAAATATTGAATACAATAAATCGAGCTGGTAATTTATCTTCGAGGAATTGTGCTTGTTATTGTAGCAATTTAAAAGTTTTGTTTGCAAATAAAGGATAGAATCAAGAATCTCACAAAATTTACTAAGTTCTAGACTGTATGAGTTCTTATCAGCCATGCTATATTTAGAATTGTGGTAGACATTATCACTTGCAGTCGCTTCTTGGGCGCTTTTACTATTTGTTGAGCCCTTTGTTCTGAGCATTTTTCTTAGTTGTGCCAACTTAAAATCTAGCTGTTCTACTTCTGGGACCTCCTCATAAAATGAGTAGAAGCTTTTGATTAAATTACTCAGAAATGGAAGGAAATATTTAAAAATTTCATTGTTCAGCATTACTACTGCGGTTGTTGTAGTGGCTACAGATTCTGTCTTTATTGACCTAATATCTACAGGTATTTCTGCTTCTTCTTCTTCGTCTTTGCTGCTTCTAATGTGTTGCTCGGTTGATAAAGTCATATTTAGTACATCATCATTCAACTTTTGCAAGTCTTGGAGCTTCAATTCTAAGTTTCGTGGGAAAATACTATATAGCATTATCTACTTAAATTGTTTTTTGTTCTATTTTTTCCCAAAGTTGCTGTTTAGGGGATTCCAGTAAATATTATCGGTTCTGTTTAGTCGTAAATTACTTTCTTGTTCCGGAGACCAGTTAGTTTGAGTCTTCGTTGTAGTAAGTGCAGATCTATTCCAACGGGGATACAAATGATATTGCTCACCGTTTTCTTGCTAATTTCAAAAAAAAATTACTGAAATAGATTATCGTTTGGCAAATGCTAAATCACAATACTATGAATACAAAGAAGAGAAGGGTAGACAGTTGGGAGTGCGTTGGTGTTAAAAAAATTGGGATCGGCTACAATTGCCCTACCTTTATGGTTGTTGCTGTATTTTCTTACGTTTGTACAAACTTTTTATTTTTTTAGTGTTTTTCTGTGACACAAAAAACCATTTAGACTAGCTTATGCCACACTTTGGGAAAAAAAAGAGGTGCAAGGTAACATAGGATATTCTTTACAAATGTCTTACAAATGGCTTAACTGTTACCATCCAAGTGGTTTTGGCTGCTTGTTTATCTTATATTTCCTTATCTTGAATATTCTCCGTATATGATTTACCCGCGGATAATAATCTCCACTACTAACATACTTATCAAAGGGATCGGCTTAGGATGGTAGATCGTTTGTGCCCCGAGCCCTCCGTACCATTCTAAAGGAAAGAGTCAAACTGAATGGAAAAATCAGGAATTGATTTACTATTTACGTTACTACGAAATATTTTAGCAAAAATTATAGCGTTACTTGGTTCTACAACCAATTCTTTAAGAAAAAATGGATCTTTTCTTTTCATTCCATCCCTTTCTCATGTTGTGTTTTATTGATTTTGAAAAAAAAAAAATTGCTTTTTTTTTTTTTTTTTTCTTTTTTTCCATTAATTTGGTTTTCATTTTGACTACAACATTTCTTCTTGCACAGTTTCTTGAAAAGAATTCAAATAATTTATTAGGAATATTATCTCAGAAACAGTCAGAGAGAAAAATATAGATTAGCGACGGAGGTTAAAACGGAGCAAATCGATGGTTTTGTTGTTGCAAATATCCCAATTTTTTTAGAAAAAAAATGAAAGGATTTTTCATTCCACTAGTTTATCCTCACAATACCTTCCCTACTTGAGTTTCTTACCTCCTCTTTTTTTCCAAAAGTAAGCATTACTCAGCTTTTCCTTTTATTGTAATGATCCGAGGACCCTTTTCACTGCTTAAATGAAAACTTTTAATTCTTGCCAATTGAAATGATAAAAAAAAGAAAGAGAAGTTCAAAAAGCAAGCAAACATTACCTAATAAGGAAAGACAAACGATGCATAAACATGGAGTGAGGAAAAGAAGAGAAATGCTACACAGTTCTTAAGGAGAAAAATCAATTTTTTGTTTGCTTACGTTCCTTTCCAACTAGAAAATTTTTACAGCCATACATGTGAGTGTTATTTGGTTAACGTTTGTTTACACAAACATTTTTTGTTTAAGCCATGAAGGTACGCATAATAAGGGTGGGATGAATGGGTCAGGGAGGCTTAACAGGGATTTCTCTAAGAATAGCTTTTTGGAACACTACTAAAATTAATCTATTTTTTAGTAAACTTTCGTTGGTCAACATAACTCTTTCCTTCAACATATTTGAGGGGACTTCGTACTTCATCTTCACGCAAGAAAAGGTTGTACTACAGCAAGAGCGACGCTGATTACTCCTTTTTTAGTAATTTTCCTTATACAATCTTGTCTATTCGAATGTAATATCTACAAGGATGCTCTTGTATGCCCGCTTTATGGGAGTCGATCTCAATTTTTTATCCTAATACTACACAAACTTCTCGTATATTTCGATTTGTTTCTATTCTTTCTGTTTTAGTAAGGCCCTTTTCAGTACTGTTAGTTATAAGTGCGTACACGACACTTCTCATTACTAATTTTTGTACTATCCCGAACCCCTTTTCCTGAATTTTTTATTTCAAGAATGTAAATTCGTGGTTTTATTTGTCAAACATCCCGGTTTTTTTAAAGGCTCTTTTCAGAAAGCAATTTCTCTCTTCCTTCTTCCTTCGCTTTAAAATAGTATACCTTTTTTTTAATTATTTTTTCTTTCTTTTTATTTTTTTCTTTCTTTCATAGCAATAGTGCAATATTCGGGTATAATGTTACAATAACCGTTGCCAAGAGCAGCAAATGATGGCAACAAATCTTACACAATCCGATTACATCATACTATGTAAATTTTGAAAAGAAAATAAAAAAAAGTTGAAAATCATTTTTTATAACTATCTTTGGGTTTTTCATTAAAACGTCATCGAACAATAAGGCGAAAATGATAGACACCACAGTTGAAACTTGCGCAATTTTTTCAATTATGCATTACTCCTAGATGCTCTCAAGTTCATGACAAACAAATTGGAGAGAAAGACCCTGCTGCTGATCTCTTTAAAAGCATGCGCACAATTGCGAAGAAAAAAATAAAAAAATGCTGTCCTTTGTATTTACCAAGGAAAAAGGAGGGGAAAAAAAACAAAGAAAAAAAACCATTATTTGAGCCGGCATATACAAAAAAAAAAGAAAGAGTTACAAAAAACCACCTACGAAAGAACAGGAGATCGCTAATAGGAACAAAGAAAAATTGCTTTTTTTTTATTTTAATTTATTTACAGAGGTCATTCAGAAAGTGATTTTGCGTACGGCAAAACTTGGTAATGAAAATGCGTACAGAATTTTGCGAAATAGATCGTTCAAATGATCCGCAATAGCTAATAAAATCTTGTAACAGAACCCCCTGTACAGCTTTGCCAAAGTTGATACTAAATTACAGATTCAGAATTTTTCAAGTAAAAAGAAACAAAAAAAAAATGAAAGAGTTTTAAATGTTCTACAAACCTTTCTAACTGTTATTTTCTTTTTCTTAAGACTTTTTCGTAGCACTTCAATGGGAATGCTGGTTTGGAACCTTTTTAAAAAAAAAAGAGGGATGGTATTTTCACTTTTCTTATTTCTTCCTAGAATACTTGGTAGGAATCTTTAAAAATAATGAAAAAGAAATGTTACTTATTTTAAAATTTGTTGATATTTCTTGCCATTGTTTTAATTTGTCTTTTGAAAGAATTGAGACAATACCAGCCGAGTAGTTGTCCCAGTTCAAAATATATTTCTTTTCTTATTTTTCTTTCTACAGCCATTTTTCATAATTGATATGCTGCAATTTCCAGCCTTACAAAGCCCACAAAAAAGGATTATTTAGGTATCTATAATTAGTTCTATGCGAAAAATACGTCTGGATACTAAAAATAAACCTAATTGGGAAATTCTGGCCATAATTAAGAAAATTTAAAAAATTCTTTGCATTAAATGCTTAGAAAATCAGAGGCAAGCACAACAGCAACAAAAAAAAATTTGTACAACAGCAACAAAAAAAAATTTGTAAAAAGAAAGAAGTGCTTCCTAAAAGATATTTACACTACAAAGTCGATGAAAGCCACTTTTGCTCTTAAACCATTGTAGGGCGTGTGTTGAACATACTCAAAAATAAGAAATAAAAATTACTTCAATACCACACAAGGTCAAATTTGGTATATTCCAGGCTTATTTTTTGAAGCTTTTGTTTTGTTGCTCTTTTTCGTATGTTTAGCTTATTGGGACCAGCCAATCTTTTCAAGTTATGTTGCTAGTAAATAACGTTCAATTTAATTTTATTTTAGCACTCACGATTGACATTGAAACCGTAGGATTTTTTTATTTAGAATTTCAACAATAATGGTATGTTCAGAATATTAAGAGCATCATCTCTGTTGCAGCAATTACTATGCTTAACTTGAAGGACGTAAATAGAATAAGAACTACTTTTTTACGTATGTTTGAGTTTCTTAACATAATTCTTAATGGATTCTCACTTTTCTTTTATGAGTTTTTAGGGGTCAAGAAATAGAAATAGTATAATAAAAAATAGTGTCAGATTTTACCACTAAGGGCCCTAAGTTTCACTCTTTGAAAAATATTGTATTGCTTTTTGTTGGCTTATGTTTGAGTTTTCTTTTTTTATTTGTTCAATGCTTTTTGCCTATTTTTCCATTGAAAATCGTGCTATTTTTGGATGAATTTAGAAAGGGCACAAAACAATGCAAAGGTTTGGGCCCATATCCACTGCCATAACAGTATGTTAAGGGAGCATTGTGTGATGTTAATTCAAGAAAGAAAAAAAACGTCTGGGCAATATGCTAAGCTGTACATAACACTTACTAACAGTTTTTTTTCCTAAAAAACAAACAAAAAAAACATTCGAAAACAGTTTGCCATATTTGAGAATTTTTTGAGAAATGGTTCAGAAATAACTTTGTATATTGACTTCTTTACGACTTTAGTTGTAAGATTACTTGAGGAAAAGAGGCATTGACATCCATGAAATTTAATATATTGCGTAGTGCAACGAAAGAAAAAAAGAAAAAAAATCATCGATCTCTCTACATCATGTTCTGTGGTGAGTCTATGAGGTGTTGTGAGTATTTCTTACCTAAAGTTTTTGATTTCACTTTGGGTACGTTTGTAAACACAGAAAAAAAAAAGAAATAAAAAAAAAAAAGGAATTTTTTTGGGAAATTGTCCGTACAAATGAAGAAAAATTGCTAGTAAAATATTGTTTAGAAGACTCCCTAGAGATAAAAAATACAAAACCCGAGGGAAACTAACTTGATTTACAGTACTTCATCGCGATGTTCTCTTCGTTTTCAAGTGTTCAGAGAACCGTAGAAATGAGAAAAAGAAAGAAAGAAAGAAAGGGACAGTTGGCCCAAAATTTAAAGAAAGAAAAAATAAATTACGTAGAAAAAACCCTTGGAAGATTAAATTATATCTTCAAATGACGCATCACATGAAAAAATGGAGTTTCATATGAATTTTCTTCCTAAAATAATTCATATTATTCTCTCAACATTTATCCTTTTTTTCTCTTGCAATTGGTGGTCGATGAGATGTTCGGATTACTTGTTATTAAAACCTAAAAATATACAGGGAAAAGAGGGTTTACCATTTATTTGATTTATCTTGATTGTTGGGGCTCAAAATAACCATTGTAAAAGTACACATCAATTTTCTTGCTGCCGTAGTAGATCTATTGTTTTCTAGATATGAAAAGGAAAGTGACTTTCCATTATACGGTTAGTCAATTGAGAGCACCCTGTAAAGAAAAACTATACAATCATCAGAAAATGGTGCTTGTTAACAATAACATCTCAAGTAGTCCACCTTAAAAAAAAAATTAAAAAGGCAAAGTTGTGGCCTGATTTCACTAATGGCTCTGCTTCTTGGTAAAAATGGTGATGTCTAAGCCAATTTACAAATGAAATTAGGAGTGGTTGATAATATGCCCACTCTTTTTGGTTAAGAAACCTAAGGAAATTATGGTAAAAAAATTGAAAAGTAAAAAAAAAAACATGAAAAAACAAGAAAACAGATAGCATACAATGGGTTGGGATCGCCTTTCCATTCGATAGTTTGAAATTCGAGCAAGTCGGTGGGGTTGGTTAACAAGTGGGAGTAAAAGAAGGCGCCTTTTTTTTTGTCTTTGTGATGGTCATTGCTTTTCATTCTGTAGACCATTTCATTGCAAAGGCTAAACACTAGAATGCTCTCTGAACATGAGCTATAGGTAATTCTGTTGCAATGCCCATGAAAAAATAACGAGATAACATTAAATTTAATAAAATACTTTCTTCCTCCTTCTTTTTTCTCTATTCTACCCCTTCGACATGCTTCTTGCCGTTCTTTTCTTTTTCTTCGTTTGTTTTTTTTCGTTTGCTTAATTTTTTTTTGGGAACTTCTTGTTAGAAACATAAGGAGAAACAATACCTGGTCTCTCTGCTACAACGTTGTCGTGCACAGGTAAAGGAAAGGAAATTGATGTACGCTCATTCCGTTGGTAACACACACGAGCGCAAAAAAAAAAGAAAGAAAATCTACAGTGTGAATGAAAAGTACACCTAGGGAAAAAAGGGTTCACTGTGTGCTGTCAATGAATCAACAACCGTTGTTTTTAAGTTCGTTCGTTTATATGTCTATAATCCAGCAAATAAAGGTTACCACGGAAGTATTTTTCTTGCAAAATAATTGCATACTAGTAGAATTT
Source organism: Nakaseomyces kungkrabaensis (assembly GCA_030556385.1). Taxonomy (NCBI): domain Eukaryota; kingdom Fungi; phylum Ascomycota; class Saccharomycetes; order Saccharomycetales; family Saccharomycetaceae; genus Nakaseomyces; species Nakaseomyces kungkrabaensis. Next base: position 183,219 of record JAKTPY010000018.1, on the reverse strand, counting down.
GAGCTTTTGCAAATCAAAACACTAAAATCATGCTGTCTACAAAAAATAACAAGACAAGCAGAAGATAAATAATCTTTGCGAAATGTTCAACCGCGGTTGGAAAATCAGGGATAAAGAGATCAAAATAAAAAAAAAAAATGACTTGTAAGAACCTTACTGGTAACTTTGTGTTTATGATCGCCCTTTTGTTAACGTTCTTATTTGTTATGATTTCTGAATACTGAGAAGGGAAGCGCAAAGATCCTTTATTTTCCATTTTCAGTATAAATGTGATTTGTAATGCCTAGGTATCTTTCTCCATCCCTCACAAATAAACAAACAAAGCAATTGTTGCTCCATTTTGAGTTTGTTTGCTGTTGTTTTTGTGGCAAAGCAGGAGCTGTACAATAATCATCGTAGTAACATTTTCTCCTAGAAATTTTACATGCACTTTCTTTTAATGAGTAATCCCTTATTATCTCAACAAATACAAACTAGCTACCAATCACCCTTGAATTAGCTAAACAGACAGGAAAAATAGCTCGAGTTTTCTTTTCTTTTTCTGGTTCGATTCAAGGGTGTGAACAAACCTGGAAAACATATTTTCTACAGTTTCGTCTTCGCATCGTAATGATTCCTTTTTGCCTCGCAAAATTCCCTTAAATTAAAAAAAAAAAAAAAAAGCACTATTTACAGCAAGACAGAAAGTGTATGTGTGTGTGTGAAGGGTCAGAGCAACAGAGAAGAGTAAAAGAGGAAAACTCCTTCTACGGGTTTTCCTTTGGAAGTCATGCCTAGAGATCTTCCCTGTGTAAATAGGAAAAACAGTACTTCATTTTGAGTGGCTGTTCTTGATGTGATACTCTTTGTCTTAAAAAATTTCTTTTTTTTTATTGTTAGTTGGGCTCATCAATTTGGTTAACATTATGACGTTTTGGCATCGCTGTTATTTTCTTACACTTTCTATTCTGTTGACTAGGAGCTTTGTGTGTAACACAAAAACAAAAACTAGTGGTCTGAGAATAACAACTAACTACTGTTTTTCTCAGAAACTCGATATCCCCCCACGCTTTCTCGCCTCTAGCATGACTTCTTTGCACAAATGCCTTTTTTTTTCGCATTTTCCCTTTTCTTTACTATACCCGTGACTTGAGCAAGTTTGGGGCAATAATGAAAATCTATTTTAGGTACTTCTTCATTTCACCCCCTACAAGAAAACTATAGACTCAAATTTTTCAGGTAGTTTTCTAGGTCCCGAAAATCATTTTATCCTCCTTCAAATAGTAGCTAGTTCTAACATATATGATCTATAAATCACCTAACTTAGTAGAGAAAATATTTCTCCCTACTTTGCCCCCTTCGCAAAGCTCACCTTCCTATTTTCTTAGTGCTCATGTAATGGAAAAAGTAAAATGGATAAAAAAAAAGAAAGAAAAAAGTACAGTAACTTTTTCCAAGATTCTCCGCGGCACCAGAAAAAATCCGTAGGACGGACCTCCTTGAAGCCCCCTACCAAGGGATCAGTTTTAGTTTACTGATCCTCAAATTCTAGGAGTAGCAGAGAAATCGCGCTGCATATCACATTCACAAAAAAACATTTCAAAAAAAATTTTTTTGGGTAATTGATTTTAGTGCCGTTGCTAGCAGATTTTTTCCTGTACTACGTATTGATCTAGCAACTTTATTTCTGTTTTTTTTTGTTGTTTTTTTTTGGATTCGGATAGCCTTTACTAAATCCTCCTTGCAACTCTAACTAGCTTAGAAACTTGCGTAACTAATATCCATCAAGGGCAAAAAATAACGTTAAGAAAATCCCCTAAACCTTAGCGTGGGTAGTGTTTATTATTGTTGCTTTTGCAATATTTTTTTTGATTTTCCAGCTGGTGCTGTTTTTGTACAGGCATTTCTAATGCTAAAGCATCCAGTTCGGTAGAGCCCGAATGTGATCTTCACTCTTTTGATCTCTTAATTTTTCCCTGACCCTCACAAAAAGAAAATAAAAAAAGGAAAGCACAAAGAAGGGAAATCATGAAAATGAATATTTACACACAAAGTACAATACTTTAGTTCTCTACGACAGTTTCTAAATAGTTCTTTATTTAGCCTTATATTTTGTTCTCTCTTTCTCCGTACAGAAATTCCTTGATATCAATTATTTCTTTTTTTTTACTCCTGCTTTGAAAGACGCCACCTATGTCCCTCCCCCGCGGAAAACTACTTTTCCATTTTTCTTTTATTTGGTTTTTTTGATAAACGGGTCTGGGTTGATCCATCCGCGCGATGTCTTAACAAGGAAATTATTGTTCATCTTTTTTATTTTTGGTACTCTCCCTTCGAGAATCCCAATTTCAAAAATTTTTTTTTTTTCTTGATCAAAAAAAATCACAGTTAGAAAAGCACCTAGCATATCTCATCATCAGAAACCTTTGCAGGGATACCACGGAAATTCGATGGAAATTTGAATTATAGACAGAGAAAAGAGGTGGAAGGGATTAACATAATTTGAAAAAGAGAATGGAAAGCAGGATGAGAGTTAGTTGTCCTTTTCAACAAAGAAAGAGATAGATGGCAGCGATCGTTACGAAAAAAAAAAAAAAGAAAGAAATATTTGTTACTATTAATTTTTTTTTTTTTTTGTTTATGTTGTGTTAGTTTTGGTATGTATTCTCTTGAGAAAATGAGAGACGGTACTTTTACCTTTCTTTTGCCACTTCATTTTGATCTGTTCTTACAAATAGCTGTGGAATTGTATTTACGCACTATATTTCATAGAGCTGAACTCAACCACACAGATAAATATTATCTTTTTTTTTTAAATTAAACACAGAAAGTGTAGTACCAAGTAATTTACGCAGTGTTACTGTCTCTCTCCATACACTGCCTCTTTTCTTTATTTCATGAAAGCAGAATAAACTAATATTTCTTTGCTGACTGTTGTTTTTTTTTGTTCTATAGAGTAAAGACACATCGAGTGATATCTACTCCTGTTTGAACAGAAATTCCTTTTTGTGAGATTATTTTTTTTTTTGAAAGTAACACTTTTTTTTTTTTTGGGCACCTTCCCTTTAAACTTATGCTGCATTTTAATGGGATCCGTTCTTTAGTTTTTCTTTAGAAAAATACCAAGAAAAATTGATTTTATTTTTTTTTTTTTTATTGTGATTCCCTTAGTTGTTCTTTTTTTCATGGTGATGGGAAAGAAAAAAACTACTATCACCACCCCCCATTTAAACATATATAAGGATATACTAATTATATAAATAGATAAATTACGTCTCAATTCTTGCTTGCTTTTTTTTCTATCCCTTACACGAAATCTTTATTTTATTCCTTGTTCTAAAAATAATTTCTTAATTAAACATTCCAGAAATACATTCATTTATATCCAGAAATAATTTTGTCTATTATAAATTATAATATATTCGAAAAGAAATATTATCCAAAAAAACAAAAAAGAATATATACATCTTTTTTATTTTTGTTATCTCGATTTTACTTTGAACAACTAATACATTACTGTGAAAAACACAATTAATACTACAATAATGAATAACTACATGGTTATGCAACAAAATAGTACTTACCAATATAATGTACAAGCACCAATTCCTGTAAACCGCAATGAACAAATGCCACCAATTGCTTCGATTGCTAATAAAATTAATGACAAAAGTAATGTAAAGGGTACTATAACATTACCTCCAATCTCATCTATAGTGGGTAACTGTACTGCCACCCAACAACCACCAGCAATGTCTTCCCCAACAGAGATGTCTCATTACCAACATGCTGGCTTAAATAAACTAGGTTTCCAGCCAGCACCACAACAACAACAATATCATTACTACGTACCACCACCAAGATCGATTACCCCTTGCCTATCGTCTAATAATGGTAGCCCAGACTTTTCCCATTCTAATCTGGTGGCGATGCCTCTACAACAACAACAACCGGTGAATCCCAATGGTACCGTGGTAATGGATCGTTCTCTATCAAACTACTCTAATAGTTCGGTGAATTCACAAGTTCTTGAATCCACAGCTACCACCCCAATCTCAACACCACCTTCTGCTTTTTCCTCTAGGTCTGCTTCTACCTCAAGTCTTGTGATGCCTACCGTATTCGAGGGCCAAAGAACAGGACCAATGGTTAGTGTTACCGTACCACCTAAGACACCTCCAGCATCTATAACTACTAAGGCTCCAAAGAAGAGTAAGTCCACTACAAAGAGATCAAAGAGTCATTCTCCAACCCTGAAGTCAAGAAACGACAGTACAAATATTACCGTTAGTGCTATCGACGAGTTATCGAAGCTAAGGAAGCAATGCCCAGCTTGCGGCAAGATATGCTCGAGGCCATCTACTCTGAAAACTCATTACTTGATTCACACAGGTGACACTCCTTTCAAGTGCCCATGGCAAGATTGCAAAAAGGCTTTTAATGTTAAGAGTAATATGCTAAGACATTTGAAGTGCCATGAAAAGAAGAAGCTAGGGAAGTCTGCTACCTGTAATTAACGAACGAACCACTACAAACGAACCAATAAAGTACAATAAAAGTTTTATCTTTTATTAACGCTCCCCATTCCAGCATTATACACCCCGCTAACGATTTCAAATTTCCGAAGAAATTTCCTAATGCCCACCTGATGATGACTATTTATGTTAATAAACCCCACCGTCATATTTATTCATCATAGTTATCATATGATAAAAGGAATTTTTTTATGCTTACGACTATATTACCTATTCTTATAATTGCACAAATGAAGCTATTATAAGGAAATTTCAAGAGTTATTTATTTAGCTGTTACCCTATAAACTAGTTGCAACGTAATGTCGAATGAAAAGAACTAGAAGGTTAGACTTGGTTTAATCTCATATTTTTATCCTTACGTTTGACAATTATTATTACTTTTATTTTCTATTGCTGCTGATAGATTGTATGACTTATAATTTACATTTTTTTTTTTTATTTTTTTTTTTTTTGTTTAAAAGAAAAATAAGAATTTAATTCCATGAAGGAGAGAACTCTAATACTATATTCGATTGCTATTGTTATTACACTTTGATTTTTGTTATTATTATTGTTATCCCATTTAAAAACTGTATTATCCTCTCTTTCAATTTATTTTTACTTTAGCTGTTTTACTACTACTTTTTTTGCTTAATACTTAGTATTCATTTAATATTTTATTTTTTTATGTAGATATATTCAACCAATGCAGAACTTATTCTTTATTTTTCCTTTACTTTCTATTTCTAATTCAAGGTACTACCTTATTGCAAATGACACTACAATATGGTATGATCACATGTTCATAAAGGCTACCATGTGAAAAAAAATTTTCTTTATTTATTCTTTTACAGTTTACTTGTAAAATACGTAATTATACATAGCCAATTTACAGTATAGTTGGTTAGCTTTTGAGGCAACTATAATAAGTTATAAATAGATTATAACCTTGGTTAGTTTAAACTTAGCCCAAAAAAATGCTAGTTTTTCTTTTTGGCGTTCTAGTTTTTCGTATCACTATTACGTAAAAATGAGATAAAAATAAATTTATGAGAGGGCTTAACAAATTAAAATCGAGAAATATAATGAATTTAATGGCTTCTCATTATTCACTATTGAGCATTACGGGGGTGAATAAAAGTACAAAATATATCTATAAGCCGAAAAAGCCTTCGGGTATCGAGAATAAAAAGAAAGGCACACACACCCCGGGCTTTGCATAGTCTTATAGATGAATTTATTAGCTTATGGAGAATTTATTATAAATATCAGATATGCAAATAAGCAAGCAGGAAAACATCCCAGGAAAAAGAAATGGTTGAGAAAACAAAGCACAACAGAGGTAATTTTACTGGGAAAGAATTACGTTGTCATAAGCTTTTCTCCTTCTGAATTAAACACCCAATTTTTTAACGGACCAATGATCAGAACAAGTAAAAATACAACAGATAATTACAGCCGATAGAATACGTTGACCGATATACAATTGGATATGGTTAAAAAGACAATTCAAGCTACGATGTTTTCTGTGGAAAAAAAAACTTTTTCCAAAAGATTTTTTTTTTCTGACCTCCTAATTCTCGGATCGTGCGGTAGGACAAAGAGTGAAAATAGACAAAAATTTCCTCTTCATCCGCTTTTATGGACTATTCAGACAGCAGGCGGAGGAACAAAAAGAAAGAAGGTCAAAATCCAATTTCAACCGATAAGTTTTCTACTATGACGTTATACCCAAGTAATAAAAAAGAAAACACGGCAACGCAAACGTAATGTATTGCAACACTTTGTCGTCATTGTTGGCAACATAAAGAAATAATAGTGGGGAACAAAAACGAATCGATAAAAAACTAAGAAAATAGGGTGTACTTTAGTTGAAACATTGGAAAAAAAAGTCTTGGCAGACAAAACTCGTTGATACACAAAATAATGAAAAGATTTCTTATATCTCTTGTATTTTTACTAAATTGGGAAAGTAGTCGACGTTCATTTTCAAGAAATACTCCGATAATTTCTTTTTCGATCAACTCCTAACTTTTGAAGATCATCTTAGTTGTTGGCTAGTGAAACGGACAACTGTTTCTTTTTGTGAGGGGTTTAAAATTTTTTTTTTGATCAACAATCATAAAATATGAAACATTTTATTGTTGAAAAGAAAAAAGGAGAGTGATTACAGGGAGTGGGAGATGGTTGAAAACGTGGATAAGAACTAAACATTTTAAGCGAAAGAGTGGGCTAGGATGAAGAAAGTGTTTAGAAAAGCCTATTGTTTCAGAATTTAAAAGAAAAGTTAATGAATAAAAAAAATTCTGCATCTTCCCCTTTGTTGCAGACTCTTATTATTTCCTATTTCGGTTAAACATTTTAGATGCAGTAGTCAAGTTCCAAAAATTGCTATTCTTGTGATAATACGAAAAATTGGAGGTAGATAGAACATGCTGTTGAGGCATCTTGCATTGAGGAAGGCGCGGTAGTAGTTTTGGGCTTGTGACTTATCGTTGCATTGATAATGCAATGAAACATGCCAAGTGTCTTTTTTGTATCAGTTACTTTTTTTGTTACATTAAAGTAGAAGCATTTCCGTTATTTGTACATGTGTGGAAACTCGAACGATAAGTAAAAGGGACATCCCACTTTTATTACAATTTAAATGGGTATCGTTATTATAAAGAAATAAAATAGGAGAGGTAAATGCAGCGTTTGCAAGTCCAAAGTAATTTTTCATTTTTGAGTCTTCATAGTCGAAGCTTTAAAATGAGATTCTGATAAAGAAAAAAAAATAGAGAAAATGGGATATTACGTGTCTGATATCTGAAGTTTTTTTTGTTGAGATAAAAATGGTTTTAAAAAAAAAAATCGATAAGAAAATATAGTTGAAGTGTACGTTGAATAAATGGTTCTTAAAAGAGTATCATTTCGGGTTTTCTTCTGACCACATCATCTCTATAAGAAGCACATCTTAGCAACTTTCACACACCTGTCGAAAAGAAAAAATCTAGATGAAAGAAAATCAGAGAAGAATGGGGTGGTTTATAGGTAAATTTGAATTGGTCAAAATAGTTCAAAACTGATCTCAAGCTGGCAAAGAAAAAAAAAAAGAGGTTTTGAAAATTGAGAAAAAAATAAAATAAGCCCTGTAGGGGGCTCGAACCCCTAACCTTATGATTAAGAGTCATACGCGCTACCGATTGCGCCAACAAGGCTTATTAATTGCGTTTGTTCTAAAGCTAGACTTCAATCTTTTGTTCTTTCTAATAAAATCACGTTATGTTGTGCCTTTTACGAACGTTCGCTATCAAAATGCAAGTGGTGAGAAAGGGTTCATATCAAAATACCCATAACTGCGAAATAAAAAACAAAACAATACAAACATTTGGTAAAATTTACAGATATAACGATAACGATAATGGTTATATGAGGTTGAAATACATTTTATTGCACGTGATATTGTTTTTACGAAATTACAGGAGCCAGTAGCATCTCAATAATAGTCCGAACCAACTACATTACTAATCAAATAAAATATGGTGGGGGAGGATCTTTGAAGTATCAAACACCAGGCAACTCGGTTCTCGATTTTCCATACACCCCCACTTGTTTACTTTTCCATTAGGGTGTCTCATTAAAATCTTTTTTCATTGAATTATTTTTTTTCGCACACAGCTCATCGCAAATCGGTCTACGGGTAAGTAAAAAAAGGTGTTTCGGCTAGACAGAAATCGTGATTATTAATTCAAAAAGTTGAGGGAAAAAGAAACATGGAAATTTTTTTACCGGAGAGGTTTATCTCCTACATTTATTTCTGTAGTTAAACGGAACCGAAGTATGATCCCCCCCCCCCCTGCAAAATCCCTGCTCGAAAAAAAAATATGACAGGATTTGCTTCTATACGTAAGAAAGCTTCAGACCTAAATTATCAGGGAAAAGGGTCTACGGGTAGTCCTGTGCTCGAAACTGCGAAAAGGTGTGTGAGGTAGTCATTTTCGAAGTTATTTTTCAGAAAATAATTATCATGAAGAAATCTAATTAGTAATCCAGACACCCCTTACCCACTATTTCCCCAATAATCGAGAATTATAAATATAACAACATTCGAACCTTGTGTTGTAGATTCCAACAATTAAATGTGTTAGAAAATTAGATATCTAAACTTGATCAAGTTAGACTGCATACTCCCCCCACCCCCCTGCATATCCGATCTTATAATATTCTTTAACTGAACAACATTACATTCATCTTTCCTATCTACTTGCAAAACATAATAGTGGGAACTTTTCTAATCTAATAAAACTATATCAACGGTACAAAAATATAATACAACTACTAAAACAAAATGGAAGCTATTGAGGTAGATTATGAGGCTCTTCCGGATCATGCTCCACTAGTACATCAACTAATGGCCGGTGCCTTTGCTGGTATAATGGAGCATTCCGTTATTTTCCCCTTAGATGCTCTAAAGACTAGACTACAGGCTATGCATGCTGTATCTACCACAGGTGGTCAGCCAATTCCATCTACGATGCTAAGACAACTCTCTAGTATCTCAGCGTCAGAGGGCTCCTTGGTTCTCTGGAAGGGTGTTCAATCTGTCTTACTGGGTGCTGGTCCAGCCCATGCTGTCTATTTCGCAACTTATGAAATGGTTAAATCTGCTCTTATTGATGAGAGCACCAGCACTAGCAGGTACCATCCTTTTAAGACCGCTTTTGCAGGTGCATCAGCTACAGTGGCTGCTGATGCATTAATGAACCCATTTGATGTGATAAAGCAAAGAATTCAACTAAACACCAATATATCTGTTTTTGAAACTGCCAAAAATATATATAAGAAGGAAGGTTTTCAGTCTTTTTATTATTCCTACCCTACAACTTTAGCAATAAATATACCCTTTGCAGGATTTAATTTCGGTTTCTACGATACGGCAACTAAATTTTTTAATCCAAGCGGTGCTTACAATCCATTCCTTCACTGTTTGTGTGGTGGTATCAGTGGTGCTGCATGTGCAGGATTAACTACTCCTTTGGATTGTATTAAGACAGCTCTTCAGGTTCGTGGTAGTGAGAAAGTTTCCTTGGAAGTATTTAAGCAAGCTGATACATTTAAGAAGGCCACAAATGCTATTTACCAAACTTACGGATGGAGAGGTTTCTGGAAGGGTGTTAAACCAAGAATTTTGGCCAACATGCCTGCCACTGCCATCTCTTGGACTGCTTATGAGTTCGCCAAGCACTTCCTACTGCATTATTAATTGAAAGAAAAAAAATAACATATTTTAACAATCTAAAAATGAAGGAAAGAAAATGACGAATAGAACTTTCATTTCTTTTATTTTTTGGACTTGTAAATAAGAACGGACTTACTTTTGTTGATTTTTAATGTTGTGGTTTTAGTCCACTTGTTGTTGTGCTCTTCTCTTATTTGATCCTTGTTACCATTACCTTATCTTCACGTCGCATATGAAGTACGGTAACTTAATTTATTATTCATTCTTCCTCACCGGTATTTTTATTATGTCTTCACTCACTTCGCATTTTTTAATTAATTTAATATTTCTGTTAGTATAACAGAGATTGTTTTTGTTTTTATATTTTACATTAGCTGTTTGTCATATTCAAGAAATTATGGTTTTAAATTCAACGGTAACTTGAATCCTCCAGACCTTCTTTAATCATTAGAATTTTCATATTTTTTATGAAATTTATAACATTTTATGTTATACTTTTATTCCATATTTATCATATGTATCATAATAACTTGTTTGAAAATTTTTATATTTTGATCGCTTACAAGGCTTTTTTGCGTAATTTATCACAATCTAATTATGAAAATAAGGATCAAACAAATTTAATGAAGAATATGTAGAATCCTTTGGAGAAGGAGGTTCAAATTGCTGCATGGTTCTATTATATCGGAACATCTACAAATATGCATCTATCGACACTCATAACTATTTTATGTAGTTTCGAAGTTGCTAGGGCAGCAGGTATTGGTGCTCATCTAACATTTTTAATAAGAGTTCTGAGTTCACAAGATGCTTTTGGTAGCAATTTCAATATAGCTGATCCAAACTATTATCCATGGTTGAAATCAGGGGCTTTTTTCCCTGATGCACTTTATACATGTGATATAAATAATAAGCTTTGGCATGAATTTGCAGAATATACTCATTGGCCTCCCTTTCTCACAACTTCAATTAAGTATTGGCACAGAAAGTACGGTAGCAATGATGACTTGAAATATTCAAATTCATCACTACAGTTAATTGCTTTTCTTTACGGTATCTTTAATCACCAGGTTGTTGATACTTCATGGCATTCTTTGGTAAACAATTATACAGAACATGGATTACTTAAAGTATTAGGTGAATTAGAGTTTGAAGGTTCCATAAATGATGCACATTCTTATATTGATGTAATTGGTGATACGCTTATTCTGTCAGATATGTTAGAGAATATGCCATCACTTGATGCATCCTTCATTTGGGAATTTTATACTGACTCAAACTGGAAATTACCATCAAAAGAAGATTTAGATGAGATAATAAGCCTATCAGGATTTTCGAATGAAAAGATCACCTATGAGGATATCAATGAGTGTGTTTCGAGAGGAATGTACTCAGTAAATGTTGAAGCGCGCTTAATATCCACTAACAGTGTATTCTATAATCGAATTGCTTACGATAAATCTCCAAAAGGTAGAGAGTTCATTAAAAATCACTGGTTAGGTGGGGAATATGACATATTAAATCTGATTTTAGAATGTTCTTCCAACTTTTTAGAATTTTTTGAAGATGAAAAAATAGCAGATCTAGGCCATAGCTCACAAGAATTTTGTAGGAACCTACCTGAGTCGAGAGATTCACAAAAAAACTCTGTTAATGATCTAATCACGACTGAATTCAGTTCTTTCACACAATATACCACTCGCATTCCATTTTCAAAGTTCGGCGATTCAATTATAACTGGTTCATTTTATTCTAACAACGCAGAATATATAGCAGTCACTGCCCCTTATGAAGATAATAGAGGATCCGTTTATCTAATACCTATAGATGAATCAAAGAACCATCAAAATTTTTTTGAGTTACAAAGTTTTCCTGTAGTGCCTCATTTTGGTACCTCACTGGGTAAAATTCCTCATGATGGAAGTGATATTTTATTAATTGCAGATGCTACGAGGTCCACGATACATTTTCATCAAAATGGTATTGAAATTAATAAGATTGAACTGTCGCATATGAACTTAAACCAACTAGAAATATTAACTGTTTACCAGAATCAAACATCCAAAGAAAGTATTGTTATTATTGGTGATAAGTATTATGGTGACAACGAGCTTGGTACAATAATATTTTTACGAATTAATGTCGGGCCCGATCTAATGATTGCTCGAAACGATAATAATACTGCATATTTGTCTCATCGTGAATTATGGAGAAATTACAGCCACTTAGGATCGGCAGCTTTGGTTACCGATGAAAATATCTTAATCACAGCCGAGGGACCTGGTATCGTTGTTCAGTGTAGTCATGAATTTATTTCAGATGGAAACTTTAGCAATTGTGGTTCGATTTTTGAAGACAAAGTAAGTAGTGAACTAAATCTTCAAAGTTTAGAAATTCAAGGTTCAAATAGACATGGAAACTTTGGAAGAATAATAAAGAAAGTGAAAATCAAAAACAGAAGTTATATTTTGATTTCCCAAGAAGTTATGAACAAAATATATATCTATGAAGAAACAAAATCTAATATTTGCTACTTGGCAGTTCTAACAATTTCTACTGTACTCCAACCTATACCTAAAAGTGTTAAATTCGGTTACTCAATAGTTTATGATGAAATTAATGATATCCTCTATATTTCCTCACCTGGTTACAATTCAGGAAAGGGTGCCATATGGTATGTTCCAATGTCTGAGATTATCAACAATCCTAATGCAGAGAAGAAAATCCTTCTAAACCCAAGAGAGAATCTATTGATAGAAAATAAGATGAATTCAGCAGTTTCAAGATCGTTCGGAAATTCTTTGGGATTATCATCGGATGGTAAATTGATTATTGGAATACCTGATTATGTATATAATGAGTTAGGATCACTTGAATTGGCTGGATCAATTCTAGTTGCTGACATATGAACTATTATTCAAATATACGGTATTACCAATTTTAAACATGGATGAAATCAATACTAAAATGAAAATATTACGAAGAATATAAATAAATATAAGTATTATAGTTTGATACTATTTACATGGAGAAATTTTGTCTATATTAAATTAGCTTGTAAAGCATTAATCAGCATTATTTCTTTCTCTCTTCTTTTCTATTCTTTTTTGAAGTTTTTCCATGCGGAGTCTTTTTCTCTCTTCTTTCAATGCCCTTTTATCGTTACTACCGGTAGATGGCCTTGGAGTTAACCTAATAACCATTTTTGAAATAACTGATCCTTCAATTACTGGTTCAACAGCATATTCATCAGATATTTGCTTAATTTTTTCCACTATCATCTCGCGCCTTGTCTGCTCACTTGTCTTGATCTTCTTTTTGAGTTCATTATGATTTATAACCTCAAAGGTCTCCATCCAGTTCTTGGAGTTGATATCGTCTTTATCCGCGAGATAAAGATTTACTTTATTTCCTTTCTTTAGCATAGAAGTAATATCGTGAGCTTTTTGTTTCATTAAATCATCTTCCTTTATATTCCAAGAAACTTTTATATGTTTTAAGTTATCATCAGACGAGTTTTTATCTTTTTCCATAAGTTTTTTAGGCATCAAACCCATAGCTTTTAGTTCATTAACCTTCTTTTCTGCTAAATAATCAGAGTGTTTCTTTAGCGCAGTTATACTGTCAACGATTTTAACAAATGGCAACTGTTCACCGTCTTTTTCTGCATTGACAATGCTCACAATATTTAGTCCTTGTTTTGCAAGATCTATTCCTTTCGCAAATGATCTAATATTAGTTTCTTCAACTTTGCCATCTAGATTCAGATATTTGATATTTCCCCTAGGATTTACTTCGAATATTTTTGAAAGAACGTTATTGGCAGCTTCTTTTGCTCTCTCAGAACCAGTACTCCACCTTACAGCCATTGGCTTCTTGTTCTTTTGGTATCCATTGCTCCTTTGACGTGAGTTCATTCGTTTCTCATTTTGTTTCGAATTCATCCGCTTGTTGCTGTTCTTTAACCAAGAATCGATGGGTATACTATTCCGACTTTGCTGAGTCGTGTACTGAAGGACAATCCCTCCTGAATGTATACATCGTAGTGACCGACTAATGTTTCTGGATAACATTTTTCATAGCTTTTGTGCGCAAGATTTTGCTTTGAAACAACTGTTTCTGTAACGAGAGAGGTCAATTCTTATTGAATTTGTTTTAAATGAAATCTGTTGTAGTCCCCCCGAATAAGAAAAATCCATAACTTGCTTCAAAAAAAATAGAAAAAAAAAAAATAATAAAAATAAAAACTTGAAATAATTGAATACTTCTATGGTTATTTTGATATTTTATTTTATTTTATTTCTAAGAAATTTTAATTTAAGATTAAAGTATTTATTGTTTGTCTTCATAGAATGCAGTTAAAAACGCATAACTAAAATTCAAATCAAATAAATCAAATTAAGCTAAACCTAAAAAGGAAATGAACTCTGATATTAAACGATGAATATAAAAAAAGAATGCATTTATTGTTGAAATTAATATATGAAGATTTTGTTATTTAAAATTATTATATATGTTTTTTTATTTGTATTTGTTACTACTATTGTTATTATGATGTTATTAGAAGTAGCAGATATTCACAATAGATTGGTATAATCACGAAATGTAAGACAAACAAATTGAAATAAATTAAAATAAGAAAAGGCAAGTTAATACTGCATTTCAGTGAATTTTTGTTATTAGAAAACCATGGGTTATTGTAAAGGCAAAATGACAATGATCACTACTATGAAATATTTGGCAAAGTACTGAAAATAAGGGACAATATGTTGTGGTAGAATTTTATCCCTGTTCCCAATGTTTTTATATTTCGATGATTTTCTCAAAAAAAAAAGTGCAGTTGAATTTTATTTTGATTTTGTTTCTATTCCTAATTTTGTTGAATTATATCACAATACTCGTATTGTAGTTTTTTTTTTTTTAGTCCTTTAATTTTTATTAACTGTTTTCAACACCAAGGACCATAGCTAGCAATGCCATTCTGACGTATAGACCATACTTCATCTCTCTGAAGTAAGCTGCACGGTGGTCATAATCAACTTCCTCCTTAATTTCATTGACACGAGGTAGTGGGTGCATGACAGCCATGTTCTGCTTAGCATGAGCCAAAATCTTGTTATCGACGATGTAGAAGTCTTTCAAACGTTCATATTCTTCCACACTGCTAAATCTTTCTTCTTGGACTCTAGTACAGTATAATACGTCAGACTTTGAGATAATTTCTGGACTCAATGCAATGCTTTCAGTACCCAACAAACCCTTACCTCTTAATTCTTCCTTCAGAGATTCTGGAAGTCTTAGTTCAGGTGGAGAAACCAAATTGATAACAACTTGGTAGTGCATCAACAAACGACATAGAGAGTGGACGGTTCTACCATGCTTCAAATCACCCATGAATGTAACTGTAATACCATTGACAGTACCAATTTCCTCACGAATGGTAAACAGATCTAGGAATGCTTGTGTTGGATGCTCACGAGAACCATTACCACCATTAATAATAGGAACAGGAGAATATTTAGCAGCAATGTGAACTGACATTTCTTCAGAATGACGCATGACGATAGCATCTGTGTAGCAGGCCAAGGTTCTAATAGTATCTTGTAAGGTTTCACCCTTCTTCACAGAAGAAACGTTTGGATTAATATTAACAACTCTACCACCTAAACGTTCCATAGCCGCAATGAAGGAAGAACATGTACGTGTGGAAGGTTCGTAGAATATAGTGGTAATGATGTGTCCTCTCATCAAGTCCAAAACACCTTCACGAGCAACAGCAGCTCTTAGCTCTTGAGCAACAGCAAACAAAGCATGGAAATCAGCACGATTGAATTGCTTAATAGAGAGGATATGTCTACCTTGGAATGGGTTGTGGCCACGAATTAAGTTTTGGATAGCGCTTGGTGCAGTTAGCTCTCTTGGTGGTTTTGAAGACATTAATTTTTGTTGAATTGGAGCATCTGGAATAGAATTTTCAGCGGAATCAACATCCATTTCGGACAATGAGAAACGTCTGTTGGTGGTGGTACCTGTTGGTACTGGAGTTGGTTCAGGTGCAGCTGGAGTAGAACCCTTCTTCATAATTAGAGCACCCTTTGCTTCAGGAGCAACTAATTCACCACTCAAAACTTCAGTCTCACCATTAATAACTACACGTTCAATACCACCACGGAGAGCGGTCCTCGCATGTGGAGTCCACCTCTTCTTGTTTGCGAAAGAGAAGTCCAAATCTAACTCAACCATAGATTCTTGTTGTGGAATATTGAAGATTCTGGCAGGGTTATCATGGAATCTCTCAACAATGTCATCGACGGTTAGTTTACCTGCTTCTACGGCTGATAGTAGCAAAGGTAGAGCATCCTTGATACCTAGACCAACGTCAACCTTGTTGCCTGTAATCTCAGCCAATTGGGTTGGAAGAGACCCAATACTGAAAACATCAATATATTCAAGGTTATTCCAGAAGAACTCTAGGTCATCTTCATCAGGTAAGAACATAGCTTCAGGCCAGTCTTCTTGAGTTACAAATAATGAGTATACGTTAACATCACAAGTAACTCTTGGATCTTTCTCTTTGACAGTCATGATCAAAGACAAGTCTTCCTTCTTGGAGACACCAGTGATATGAATTGGTCTTTCTTGCAATGAAGCCAATAGTAGAACAGATGCCAAGTCGGCAGTCTTGGCTTCGGCAATAACTGGTTTGGTCTTTGGCCAGTTCTTTAGAAGTTCAGAGATTGTGGAAACTCTATCCTTCAATTCGTGTAGTGGCAAGAACAAAGCATTAGCTTGGTCGGCCGTAGAAGCCACATGTTCAACATTATGAGCGGTACCTGCGACTGTAAATGCAAAGTTGGTGTGAGAACTGTTAGTTGCAACAGAGTTTGCGACCCTCAAAGAAGCAAGGTCATTAACAATTGGACCTCTACCAGCTCTTGGCATCAACTGACAGAAAGTAAAACCAGACTCTAAAAACAAACGGGTAGTCTCCTTCAATTCTTCTGGACCATCAACGACATTTGTAACATTTGGAACATAAGTTGTGATATTGATCAAACCTGGCATGGTAACAGTTCTATGGGAAGTTTGCGCATCACGCTCGGATACAGTCAAATCAATGTCCATAGCAATTGCATCGATCAACAGTTTGGCACATTTAACATTGGTAACTAATGGAACAGAGTAATCAACAGCCATACGACGAGTTCTGTAACCCTTGGAGACATAAGAAGCCGGACGACGGAATCTGTTGGCAGATGGCAAGTTTATGTATAAATCAATTTCGTTGTTAGCTAAATGTTGAGTTAAAGAATATTCCTTCTTCTCGGTATCTTCTTCATTCAACACTTCCAAATATTGAACAGCAAGACCATGTTCAGTTAAGAAATCTGCAGTACCTGCAGTAGCAAATAGCTTGAAACCTAGATCATACAATTTACGAACGGAGGGAAGAAGTTCCATCTTTTCTTTGTAGGAACCAACAGAGAGCAGAATATTCCTCTTTGGCAGCTTGAAACCAGTAGCAAGCAAGGACTTCAAATAAGCTTCTTGTTTGGAGTGACCGAAGGTGGCAACTTCACCAGTGGAAGCCATCTCGACACCAAGAACAGGATCAGCACCTGCCAATCTTGGGAAAGAAAATTGCGGAACCTTGACAGCAACATAATCATCTGGTAATTTCTCAACAGGGTATGGGGTAAATGGAATACCCATAATAGCCTTAGTAGCCAACTCAATCAAATTAACACCAACAACCTTCGAAATAAATGGGAAGGAACGAGAAGCACGGACATTACATTCAATGACCTTGATCTCGTTATCCTTAGCAATAAATTGAATATTGTAAGGACCAGTAATTTTCAAAGCCTTACCGATTTTAGCGGTAGCTACAACAATTCTGTTAACAGTTTCAGCAGCAAGATCTTGAGGAGGAACAATCAAAGTTGCATCACCAGAGTGGACACCTGCATTTTCGACATGTTCAGAGACAACATGCATAACCAGTTCACCGTCACGTGCAACAGCATCCATTTCAATTTCCTTGGCATTTTCGATATACTTCGTAATAACCACAGGGTATTCACGAGAAACCTCGACAGCTTGGTTCAAATAAGATTCCAAGTCATTTTTAGAGTATACGGTATTCATTGCTGCACCAGATAACACATAGGATGGACGAACTAGAACTGGATAACCAACCTTCTCAGCAAAATCTTCAGCTTCATCCATCGATGTTAATTCCTTCCAGGCAGGTTGGTCAACACCGATTTGGTCCAACATACGAGAGAATTTATAACGGTTTTCAGCAGAGTCTATCATATCAGGGGAGGTACCCAAAATTTTTACATTTTCACGATGTAGTGAGATAGCAATGTTATTAGAGGTCTGACCACCCATAGAAACTACAACACCGCTAGAAGATTCAGCTTCATAAATATCCAAAACTCTTTCAAGGTTGATTGTTTCAAAATATAGTCTATCAGCTTCATCATAATCGGTCGAAACAGTCTCTGGGTTGTAGTTAATCATGATGGTCTTAATTTTGTTAGCACGAAGAGTTCTAACAGCTGTGACAGCACACCAATCGAACTCGACAGAAGAACCAATACGGTAGACACCAGAACCAAGAACCATTACACCATGATCATCGAACTGAACATCATGGGTAGCAGCATTATAGGTCATGTATAAGTAATTGGTGAAAGCAGGGAACTCAGCTGCAACAGTATCGATTTGTTTGACAAATGGAAGAATACCGTATTCTTTTCTCAAACGACGGATAGCCACTTCGTTAGAGTTGGTAAACTGAGCGATCTGTCTGTCGTCAAAACCAAGTTGCTTAGCTTGTCTTAAAACTGTTGAGGACAAATTCTCAATACCACCACAAGAAGTAACTCTTGAGGCAAACTTTGTTAAGTCATATAGCTTGTTCAAGAACCACTTATCAATGTTGGTCATTTCCCAGACCTTATCGACAGAGTAACCCAATTTATCAAAAGCATTGGCAATGGCAAAGATACGCAAGTCAGATGGGTTTTGTAATTCGTAATCAATGTCAATTTCCAATTCAGTAGAGTTAAAACCTAAGTTAGAATATTCAGTAGATCTAATTGCCTTTTGGATTGCCTCCTCGAAAGTTCTACCAATGCTCATTACTTCACCAACAGATTTCATTGAAGAGGACAGTTCGGTGGAAACACGAGTAAACTTCTTTAAATCCCATCTTGGCATCTTAACAACACAATAATCCAAAGAAGGTTCGAAACAAGCACAGGTTGACTTGGTAACTGAATTCTTAACTTCATTCAATGGAATGTTCAAACCTAACTTAGCAGCAGTGTAGGCTAGTGGGTAACCAGTTGCCTTCGAGGCCAAAGCTGATGAACGAGAAAGACGAGCATTAACTTCAATAATACAATATTCCTTAGAAACAGGGTTCAATGCATATTGAATGTTACATTCACCAACAACACCCAGATGTCTAATGACATTAACAGCGGTAGTTCTTAGCATATTGTAGTCTTCATCAGACAGGGTTTGAGATGGGGCAACAACAATGGAGTCACCAGTGTGAATACCTAACGGATCGAAATTTTCCATGTTACAAACAGTAATACAGTTGTCGAAAGCATCACGCACAACTTCGTATTCAACTTCCTTCCATCCCTTCATAGATCTTTCAACCAAGACTTGTGGAGACGAGGCGAAGGCAACATTACATAAATCAATTAATTCCTTTTCATTGTTAGCAAAACCAGAACCTAGACCACCAAGAGCATAAGCAGCACGAACAATAACTGGGAAACCTATGTCTTTGACAGCAGCTAAAGCTTCTTCTACAGAATTGGCAGCTTGAGATTTAGCACACTTTTCGTTAATCTCGTCGATAGCATTGGCAAATAATTCACGGTCTTCGGTGGTAATAATGGTATCAATTTGAGTACCTAGGACTTTAACACCAAGACTTTCGAATTCATCTTTCATTTCAATACCAACAGACAAGGCAGTTTGACCACCAAAAGTAACATAGATGGCATCTGGTCTTTCATGTAAAATAACCTTTCTAACAAATTCAGCAGTAACTGGCAAAAAGTAAACCTTGTCAGCCAAACCCTTAGAAGTTTGAATAGTAGCAATGTTTGGATTAATCAAGATTGTATAAATACCTTCTTCCTTCAAAGCCTTGATGGCTTGAGAACCAGAGTAATCAAACTCACCAGCTTGACCAATAGAAAGACCACCAGAACCTAGAACTAAAACCTTCTTAGCATCGACTCTTGGGTGTGCCTTTAGGTTATCTTCGATCTTACCACCTGGGAATTCAACTTGCTTTAGAACACCAGAGGATTTGTGTTCCAAAACAGATTGGATAAAGACATCAAACAAGAACTCAGTGTCTCTTGGACCAGGAGTGGACTCTGGGTGGAATTGAACAGAGAAATAAGGAAGTTCACTGTGGTAGATACCTTCATTAGAGTCATCGTTTGCGTTGACGAATAATGGTTTCCAACCTGGAGTTAAGGTGTCAACATCGACAGCGAAACCGTGGTTCTGAGAAGTAATGTAACAGCGGCCACTGATAGTGGAGGTACATGGAATGTTGTGACCACGGTTACCAAACTTCAACTTCAAGGTGGATGCACCAGAAGCTCTTGCAAGCAATTGGTGACCAAGACAGATACCGAAGATTGGAGTCTTCTTGCTTTCCAAAGCCTTAGTTAGGCGGTGAGCCAATTCATTCAAAACAGATGGATCACCAGGACCGTTAGAAATGAAAAGACCATCATATTCTTCCTTTGTAAAATCGTAGTCCCAAGGAACAACCAACAATTCTACACCTCTCTTGACAAAACAACGGATTTGATTATACTTCATACCTACATCGATAGCCAAAATTCTGATGGTCTTACCGTCTGGGCCCTTTTGAATCTTTACGTACTTGTTGTCAGTTGGTGGAGTGAACAATTGAGGTTCCTTCAAGGAAACTTTGGCAACCAAATTGTCAACGTTTGGATCAACCCAGTTTGGGACATCAAAGGCAGATTGCCATTGAGGAGTAGAGGCCAAAGCCAAATCAGCACCATCCTTTTGTAGAGCCAATCTACCTAGCATGGAACCGGAATCTCTCAGGTGTTTAGTTAAGGCTCTGGTATCAACACCATAGACAGCTGGGACACCTTCTCTTTTTAACCACTGACCTAGAGAGGATTCGGCCAACCAGTGTGAGTATTCCTCTGTGTAGTGAGAAATAACTAAACCAGCAACATGGATTCTGTTACTCTCAAAATATCTTGGCAAAGCCTCGACAATTTCATCTCTTAAGTTGAAGTCAGGAACACCGTAGTTACCAACTAATGGATAAGTGATGACCAGAATTTGACCTTCGTAAGAAGGATCAGTGATGGATTCTGGATAACCTACCATACCAGTTTGGAAAACCAATTCACCGGCAGCAGACTTCTCGGCACCGAAGGAATAACCTTGTAAGGTTAGACCATCCTTTAGTTCCAAAGTAACCATACGGTCACCAGTGGTCTCCATTGGAGGAGTAATAGGAGCAACAGGAGCAGACATTTTTACTCTAGTTGTTATTTTTGTTGTTGTTGTTTCTTTAAATATCTCTTTTTTAAAAGTTAAAAATTCTTCTCTACCACAAGAAGAAGCAACTTAGTCAAAAGAAAAAAAGGGTTTTTAAAGAGTCTTGAAGAAAAGAAGTCTCTGTTTTGTTTTTGTTTATTTTTTTAGTATTTGATAATATCGTTATATTATCAATATCTTATTATTCTATTTCCGAATATCTTATTCTTTGTAGAATGCCTTGTGTTTTTTCTTTCCTTTCTTTTCTTTCACTTGCCTAAAAAGATAGAGAGAGGAATAGAGTTTATAATGCTTTTTTACTTAAAAAAAAGCTTTGATTTTAATGATTTTAATTGGTTTCTAATAAAAAAAAAAAGGAGTTAGTATTAAGTTCACAAATAAGATTGGGATGATTCAGTAATTCCAACTCTTAAAATTTTTCAACTTTTTGCCCTCGAACTCATCGGATTTATCCAACTTTTTTTTTTTTTCCAATTTTTCAATTTTTTTGGTTTTCAAGATGGAAAAAAAAGAAAAGAAAGGAATGGTCTCTCAGAGATTCTTGCAGTGTGTAGTACAGAAATTCTCTTTCTGGTATGACTAAAGGGTCCCAAATCCTTCTCAATAGGAAAATCATCTCAAAAAGAATAAAATATCAGGAATATAGCATAGAAACATACTCTTTTGCTTAAGGAAGTCTAAGTTAGTTATCCTTAAGGTAGTTTACAATACAATTGCCTTTACTTACTTTTTTTTACAAAATAAAGATACTAAGGTAAGAAAAACTAAAAAAAAAAGTCAAGAATAAGATAATAATGATGACCTTCCAGTAACAACGAATAAATTAAAGAAACGATACTTCTTTTAAACTTTGAAATAACAACAAATCCAAACTGGAATGGAAATCTTTGGAATTGATCGCGATGAGTTTCAAGATTATTTTTTCACTATTTATACTTTTTTTTTTCAAGCAATGAAAAATTTTTCAGTTTTTTTTTTTTTTTTTTTTTTTTTCACAAGTCTCTTTTATGATTCACTACGTGACTTTCTCAAAGTCCAACGGCAAATGAAAATTTTTCCGGCGGACATTACTCGATATTGTCTTCGTATGTATGTATAACTTCTATTTAAGGAAATTTGTCGAAAATTATGCTGAAGCCCTAATTTGGACAATGTCCATATTTGACAAATACAAAAGAGATTATTTGGACATTTCTTGCTATGGCAAAACAAAGGCCTCTTGGAGGAGTAAAAGGGACAAAAAGGGACAAAGTTGGACAAATATTAGTATTATTAAAACTGTTTACAGAGTATAGATGTATAAATATAATGAGTCTATAAGACTTTGTTTGGGTATAGCAGTGATTTCCCACCCTTCTTGAGCCATTTGATAGCTCTGCGATCGAGACTCTTCTTCTTCTTCTTCTTTTTCTGCAGATTTTGAACACCACCTGCTCTTTTCAGAGCCAGATCTTCGATGTGGTCGATACGCTCCAGTCTATCACTAGGTAAGATAATAGCACGATCTAGAGTATATGGCAGACCTCTGTTTCTGCCTCTGATCAACAACGCGATGATGATCAGTTTCGCCATCGTGTTAAATTGTGCCGAGAAAGATTGGTTCGTGTCAGGATAACCAAGAGAAAGACCCACAGTACCATATGCACTGACACATTCGAATATGACTGCAAAAATATTGAACCCTGGTCTCGTCAAATCCTGGATGTGGTTGTTTTCACAAATACAGATGATAAAAACGCCTAAGAAGACATACCATATATCAAATGTCAATTGTCTCATTAAATGTGCAACAATGAAAGACTTTTTGCCTTCTTTCTCAGGTTCTCTCTGTTTCTTCTTCTTTTTTTTCTTCTTCTTATCCTTATGTTTGTCGGTTTTATTTTTATTATTATCGTCTTTCCTTACAGAATTGCTACTACCCTCATTGGAAGATGATTCCTCGCTTTCATTGGTGACATGATTTGATCTGGCATAGTATTGAGAGTCCATACTTCCCTCTTCATCATCACTGTCTCTATTACCAAGTAGTTCGGCATCAGAGCTATCTTCTTCTGATTCGGAATCACTGGAGCTTTCATCCTCCATCTCTTTACCGTACAAACCCAGTGATTGTTCTTCGTAAACATTAGTTCTACGTATAGAGATAGCAACTGGAAGAACAGATACATACATCATAATCATGTAAGAAACTTGAATAGCTGCGTTTAACAAACTGATATTCACAATGGAAAACCCAGCTGTTCTTGTTGTAACAGCTTGAAACATACCAATAAGGACTCTGTGACCTTTCGATAGTCCTCTCACAGTGATATTTCTGAAATCCAAGATAATGAATAAGATCCAGTCAGTGATATTTAGAGCTAGAAGAATGAACAGTAGCCACCATGTAGCCGCACTAGGAAATAATAAAGTAAAACAACGACGTGGATGGTCCAATAAGAATCCCAAACTTTCCTGTTGCTGTGACAAATCTGGAGCCAACTTGTAAAGAATCCAAATAATAAATCTCAGGAGAACCGGAAACCCAGTGTTACCAATAATAATGAACCAAATCATCACTACTTGAGGATATATAGCAGTTGAGAATGATGACATTGAATCGGGAGTTAATGTTAATCCTAAATCATTAAAAGAACTCATAGCTGTGAAAAACCCCCACCAAGCAGGTGTAATACCATCATCTCTTACTACAGTTTTATAATGCTTCTTAGTGGTTATCCAGGGAACTAACATGACAAAAACCATGATATGAAATCCAACATAATAAGCTACTAGGATTTTACATAGCAACTTAGTAGCACGATATTCAACCCCTCCTAATTCTTCCTTCTGTGCCTTTGATAAATCAACAAAAAGAGAATTACGTGCAATTGTAGGTTGCCATGATAGATAGTTTGCACTCATTGTTCTTGAGAAATTATTGTGTGGACCATAGTCCATGTTCATTCCAAAATAATTATCATCATTCAATCCTTCATCGAAATTTAGATCCATATTGTCATCCATAATATAAGATTTATCTAGGTCATTTCCGTAATGGTTGTTAATGTCATCATTATAGTCATTTGTTATTTCAGTTCCATTTTCTTGGTTTTGGAAGAAATTTGGATTAACACCTTCAAAGTCAAATCTCTTGTTCCAAAGACTCTTCCTCCGCCTCTTATCCTTTCTATGACTCTGCTTCCAATTTTTGTATACCATTTTTTGAAATGTTGGCTCTTGTGCTAACTTGTCTAAATCTTTTGGGGAGATGAAGTCATATGTAGCGGATCTTTCAAGATTTCCACTAGGTACTTTATCAAGACCATTTCTTTCATCATCACTCTCATTATCGGCAAAATAATCTTCACCATTATCACCATTATCCTGGATATCCGCACTATTGGTTGATTCCTTCGACTTGTTCTTCGCCTTTGCTCTTTCCCAATTTTCTAATCTATCAATAGCCCCACCCGATAATCTTCTTTTTAGTTTATGTCGTATCTTTTTACCTTTTGTAAATTGCTTCAAAAAGGAGTTACTTGTAGTTCTTTTGTGGGAACCATAAGGTAATTTGTGCTGGGACGAATATTGAAGGTTTTGATGAAGTTTCCTCTTCCTTGGTGGTTCAGTAATATTGAATTGAATTTTTGGTTCATCTGCTTTAGATGGAGAGTTTTTATCAACACCGCTACCAAAAGTTATGTGCCTGCTTTTACCATCTTCAACCTCGTAATCATTTTCATTAGCAAATCGTTCCATCCTATCAAAAGAGTTTTGGTTATCAGACTCAGAATTATTTAATTCAGTATTATCGATATCAAAAGAGCTATTATCATTACTCTCATCATTGATATTATTGACGAAGGAGCTTGATGAATAATCATCTTCACTGCCGTCTGCATCGCCATTTGATTCATCATCTTCATTAGATTCATCATCTTCATTAATACCTGAACTATTATCATCACCATCATATCTAACTGAGTTGTAAGATGTATTGTCTCTATCTTGCATCTGGAATGATTCACTAGAGGAGCCTATTTTATCTTCTATACTATTATGATCGTATTGCCCTTCCCTAATTGATATCTCATCAGCAGTAGATTCGATGGCATTTGAATTATTACTTTCTGATGCTGAGTATTCACCGTTGTCATCAGATTCTGAGATGTGATCAACATGTTCTTCTTCACTAAAGGAGCCGCTTTGGTTGGGACTCATCGAGTTTGATGGTATAGGTGTCATTAATGGTGATCTGGTCTTCCTAATTTCCTTGGATATGTTAGCTTCTCTATCAATTGGTGATCCGATAACCAATGCAGGCCCATCCTCTTCCTCGACGTGTTCATGCTGCTTATGTTTATCTTGAAGCATCATAATGGATCTATACATATCTTGAGGTGATATATCCTTAGATCTCCGCCTTTTAAATCTTTCACCCGGTGTGTTACTAATCTTTTTTGAAGCATGATCAGTAAAGATTATAGGCCTTTCGATAGATTTACTAGTACTTTCTTGCGTAGTGTTAGAGCTAGTAGGAATGCTGGACGTGCCTGAATTTGGAGAAACTGACTTTCTGCTTCTTTCATTATCTCTACCAGATCTCATGTTACTAGATACACTATAACTGAGACTATTGTTATCCGTTGTTTCTTCTCTGCTGTTAACAGAGTTTTGTTCATCTCTATTAATAAGTTCTCCACTAAACAATTTCTCTTGAAAATTATCACTAGGATTACGATTAGTTGGTACTCGATGTCTTGTTTGCGTTGTTGTTGTGCGAATCCTTGAAAGTGTTCTAGCAGTCTTTTGTCTCTCTAGAATGGTTTTCGTTCTCCTCATCTTGAAATCTCTCTTTGATGTGTCTCTAATGTTATCAAAATGTCTCTCAAACCAATACAGTCTCACGAATGCCAAGGCACCATGAATAGCAATAGGAGTACATAAATCACAAACAATGTAAATTATAATCTGTTGATATAACGTTAGTTTGTTAGCGTCTATAGTATTCAAGCCACCTTGAGTAGTTGCACCTGTCGCTAAAAACAGTATATCAATATATTTGTGATTTCTTACTGGATACATTAATATGGATGCCAATATGGTCATCGATATGATGTAGAAGTAATGTACAGCAATAAAATTGGGGAAAACATATTTCTGAATGGGTTTGAAATAGTGACCACTTTTGGCAATCACATCCCTAAATTTGTGGCCAAATGTTTTCTTGTAAGAAAATTGGAATGGTGTTAGAGTCTGTACTCGACTTAGTCTCCTTCGCAGTTGCATGTTGTTTATCTCAGATGTACAATGCTGTTATGATGAATAAAGGAAAATAAATAAAAATAATATTAAGAATGAAATGAAAAAATGATGAATGTATGCAAATAAATGGTATGGAAAAATGATATGAAGTGGAGATATCTGTTAAATTAACAGTTATAAGACTGTTTTCTCTGTAATTGAATGTTTCCAAGAGATGTTTCTGCCTTTCCGTATTTTAGCAGCGTTTATGAATGTCTCCACGTTTTAGTCAAATAAATTAAATGTTTAATGCAATAGACAGGAAAATAATACGATATTCACGTTTTAGATATTAAAGTATTATTATAACAGCAAACCAAATCCTTTTGAAGGATTTCAGTGAGCTTTGAGAAAATAAAATTGCACACTTGGTTTATTCTTCTTGTACCTCCAAAATACTAGCAAAAAACTCCAAATAAACAGATCTAAACTTATTGATGATAATATACTCTAGACAGTCTAATATATCCTAAATAATTAGTAGATGAGAGCACGAAAACAAATAATACCTCAATGCCCATTAGCGATTTTAGCTGATGAGCCAAAGCCTGTTTTTTCCAGCTTTGTTTTTTTCCTTGTTTTCACCAAAGATGAAATTTTCTTTCGCGAATAAGCCACTGTACACTGGGTAAATAAAACAAACTCAGAAAATTTCCTAAATATAAAAAATATTAGCATATTTATAAGAATTGAAGAATAAAAACTACACATCTTGATAAACACTAATATCGAATGCCAAAATACCACCAACACACAAGAAAACACAAAAGTCTTTAGTACCTATTTTTCAATTCAAAGAAATTGCGCTTTCTCTCTCATTTTATTAAGAGGTTTTTTAAAAAAAAAGTGATTAAATATTTAACATAGAATCATTAGAGTATTTATCTATTCACAACAACAATCTGTTTCTATAGAGACAAAAAATTAATGTTACGGTTTTGTTTTATGGTTATATAAATATAATATATTTGTTAAAATTGTTCTTCCCTTTTACTTCTCCTAAACCAACCAATAATGAATCCTATCCATTGATAAATATTAATAATTCTTAATAAAAAAAATTTTCTGATTGAATATGTTAATTTTTTTATACCGACTTCGTTATTTGTTTTTTTTTTATAATGATAAATGCCTTAAAGGAATGGAATTTGTTATCTTTATTTCCTATCCTTTGGAACCCATTCTTAGGATGTATCATGGGAAATATTAAAGTTATAAATGGGAACCACTGAGCAGTTTGAATAAAATAAAATGGAATAAAAATAAAATAAAAATAAAAATAAAAAAAGATTAAATGTTGGAAGATTTTTGAGAACTTTTTCATAAGTTGTTCATTAATATAGAAATCCCCACCCTTAGTAAAAAATAAAAATGTATCATGCAATCTGTTTCCATTAATGGAATCCCACTTGTTCCAAAGATAGTATCACCTAGTCTTTTTTTTCATAATATACCTCCTCAATGTTGTAATTATAGGCCACCTCTATGCAAAGCAGGGACAGTTCTATGAAGGCCATCCTCACCTTTCTCAGCCAAAATTCTGCTTCTGATTTCAAGTCTCTTAGAAATATAGTCACCCATCTTCACATCAACTTGACGGTACTTCACCAACCATGGATGTTCACTCAAGTTCGCATAGTTAGGCCTTCTTTCTGGAACCTTCTGTAGACATAACGAGACAAAATCTTGGGCCTCTTCACTAAATTTATCATCAGGTAATCTTGGGGGTGGACCATCCACAATGGCGCTCAATTGTGAGAAAATGTTATCAAAGGTTTCAGGTGGATATGGATATCTACCAAGTGCCATTTCCAAGATACTTAGACCTAGAGACCAGATATCGGACTGTACAGTGTATGTTCCCCTATCTGGATTTAGCGACTTAATACGTTCTGGAGCCATATATGATTGACATCCAATATTAGTTTTTGCCAGGGAAGCGACAAGGTTACCTGACACACCGAAGTCACATAGTTTAATTGTTCCTTGCTTAGCCGAACATAAGATGTTAGTGGGCTTAACATCTCTGTGAATGACATTATGAACTTCTTTCAGTTCACGTAGACCTTGAATTACAGCATAGGTTATAAATGCTAGTTGTGGTTCGTCGATACCTCCCATTTCTGGATTTTCGTCGTATATTTTATCAAGAGAACCACCGTCCATATATTCCATACACATGTAAACAGCACCCTCAATGAAAAATGCACCATAGAAATCAACGATGTAAGGGGAATTACATTTATGTAACACCTCCAATTCCATTAAAATTTGTCTAAACTTAGCCTCATCCAGCTCAAGTCTAACTTCCTTCATCGCCATTAAAACGTTGTTTGGTTTATGTAAAACTTTCGAGACAGTACCATAATTACCATGACCTAACTCTTCAATAAATTGTAGTTCAGATAAGGTTATTCTAGAACTTGATCCGTTACTGAAATCGATACCTCTAGATGAAAGAGACAATTTACCTGCAAAATTCAAAGAACCAGACTTGATATCAACATAACGGGAGAAATTTGCAAATAAGCCACCGGGATTAGAATTGCTCTTTGGTTCAGTTCCCTCTGTATCATGCTGCTCTTCTGTACTAGATGACGTCGATGTACTCTGAACAGCGTTGACCAAGGAACCAGGATTAGATCTCTTGCCATTACCATTATTATTACTCTTTATGTGGTTTTTATTAGATGGAGTTGCAGCAAATTCTTGGTGTTGTATTGTTGGTTTTACTGTTGGTGGGGCGGTTGCGGTACTTGGCACCAAAGGTGTCTCACCCTTGGTTGGCAATTTCAAACTCATACCACCGGGTGGCAACTTCAAACCTCTCCTTGCACTTAAACTAGGCTTTTGTTGGGCGGGTATCACTGTGTTATG
The DNA here is from genome assembly GCA_030556385.1 of Nakaseomyces kungkrabaensis. Classification (NCBI taxonomy): domain Eukaryota; kingdom Fungi; phylum Ascomycota; class Saccharomycetes; order Saccharomycetales; family Saccharomycetaceae; genus Nakaseomyces; species Nakaseomyces kungkrabaensis. The sequence continues at coordinate 153,743 of JAKTPY010000018.1, read as the reverse complement.
TGGAATCATTGGAGCTTTTGGAGCCTTTCTATTAGGGTTTAGTGCAGGCATATTTGGTGCCGACACAGTATTCATTGGGTTCCTGCCGTAAACATTTCCTGTTTCACGACTTAAACCGGTAATTGAGCCCTGGAATGGACTACCACTAGAAGATACATCAGCTGTTCCTGGAGATATCTGTGATCCGCGTCTATCAGCCACAAATCCAGGAACGGGCCCCTGCATATTCCCTGAAGCACCTAAACCTGTGGCTAGAGGTGTATTTCCGCTTATACTTGGACTGCCATTTGCAGAAGCCGGCCGAGAACCTCCACCAGGTGGGAGTGGTGGCAAGGGCTTATTCACAATCTTGTGAATCTCCTTCCCATTGCCTCCGCGCTCCCCAAGACTACTATTACTCCCATTATTCTGTTGGAAACTTATGCTACCACCACTATTACTTCTGCTAGTTTCACCTCTGCCAGCACCCAGAGTCTCCTCCGAATCACCCTTCCCTAGACTACTTGATCTATGCAGCCCTCTCTGCTCTTGAAAGGCTTTCACACGAGCATGCAACGACGCATTGATATTACTATAATTAGACGACATAGAACTGGCCCGTTTCACAGAATTACTAGCATTACTCCCACTACGTTCCTTATCAAGCTTCATCCTCTCCATAGCGTCATTTACTCCCGCTACACTATGCCTATTCATTAATTTTCCTTCTTCTTCTTTTTGATTTTTTTTTTGTAATTTCAATCTATTGCTTAATTTTTTTTTTTACTAGTTTGGCTCTTATATTATTTTCTTTTCTGTGTTCTTATCTTAGTTCTGTTCTTAATGTCAGAAGTTCTCTCAAAAGTTCTTATCAGATTTGTGTCGCAATCTTTTTTTCCTTTTCCTTTTCCTTTTCCTTTTTCCTTTTCTTTTGTCTTCCAAAAAAGAGCGTGTTTTGGGCCCTCGGAGAAGCAGTAAAAAAATTTTTTTTAATTCTCACTGGTTTCGCTGTACAAGCAAAGAAAAAATAATAATTAATAAATAATTTTACATTGTTCTATCTTGATTTTATATTAAATTATACATTATTTAAGGTAATTAGATTGAGACACTAGTGAGATCACTACACAGCTTCCAAGGAACCCCAGCAATTGGAAGAACGCCCGGCGAGACAGCTCGATTTGCTTCCGCGTGGAGTGCGAGTGTGTGAATATGGACCGTATGTGATTGTAAAAGAAGATCATTCTTCCTAATTGGCTCTCTTTAAAAATAACAAAAGAACCGCAAACCATTTAAAAACAAAACATGCAACAATGCATATCCCCTTAATTCTTTATAGCTCTTTTAATTTTTTTTTTTTTTAATCCTGTGTTCTTGATTTTCTTTCGTTGATAAATATATTAATCATAGTATTCATCTTTCTGTTCTTTGCGGACTATCTCTAAAGCTGCAATGACGTTATCTTCTAGGAGCATAGCTGCGTCCATTATGCTACCATCTTGCATGTCGTTACGGTGCATTACTGAAGAAGGCGCGTGTGTTTCCTCGTTATCGTTGTTGTTCTCACTCTCGTGGTCGTTCTCATGAACATCGCCGTCGTCGTGAAAACCAATGTTGGCCGCTAGTTTCGCGGCCCATGTGTTTGCCGTTAGGTTGAATACATTGTTGGTTGTGTCTGGTGGTGTCGTAGTGTCGGGTAGTTTGGGTTCCAAGGGGATATCTATCTTTTGTTTCTTGGAAGGCCGTAAATCCTGGACTTGTTCTGAGCGTTTGTCCACGAGATTGATCTTATGTGTCGGTAGCATGTGTGCCTGTGGTACATCTTCATTCTGTGTCACAATCACACCCATACCATCAGGGTACCGCATCTTACACTTGGGACACTTGGCAATCACCTCGGTGACAGTGTTCTTGATCCCTTTCCAATGATACCTCTCTGCAATACGTGTAGTGACTTTATTTATACCTTGGTGCTCCACGAGATGTGTGTCAAGTGCTATTTGTTGCTGCCGTACCGGATCATATATCACTTCTTTGCCTGAACCGTTGAGTAATTTACCATTTTCCACAGAATGCGAACGTGCGCTGACCCTCAGACGGGCCTTCTCGTTTCTGTCACAATTTTCAGGGTACATGCCAGTCTCTAAATAGTATTGTAACCTTTCATATTTCCCTACATCATCTGATTTTTGCGTCTCTCTTAACAAGTCTATACTCTTAGTAATATGAGTGAATTCTTTCCCATACATAAATGAGTCCACAGGTATATCAAACCCTTTCAATATACCAGACTCAGGTAACTTACCAATTTTCCTAAAATTCAAATCTTCAAGTATCCTCCTCATACCAACATTTGTGTCATATATCAACGGGAAAAACGACGATGTGTAACCTAGCTTCTTTGACCAGTCAATAAAAGTTTCCACAAGGGTTCTACCAATACCTTTCCCTCTAATGCCCGCATTGACAAGGAACGTACCTGTTACTACATGTGCCGAACGACCAGGAAAAGCAGATTGAACAGTAAACAACCCTAGACATTGCTTTTCCCACTGGATATTCAGGTGCATATTCCTCTTCTCCTTCCGTCTCTTATACTGAACTGTATTCCTCATCAAATCAGCAGCGGCAGGCCTCGCCATACGATTCTTACCGCCGCTATTATCCTTCTCCTCATCATTAATTGAGGAATCACCACTATAATCTAACTCAGGTATCTCTCCCAAAACCATCACACATAGATGCCCATCATCCTGAAATAAAAGTTTCTTAAACTCATCGGTACTTAGCGTATTATAAAAGGGCAAGCTGTCACCTTTCTCGATCTCCATATTAAACTCCTCAACCATAAACGATAGTAAACCTTGTGGTAACAACTCCACCACACTCGGAATCGGATACATTGTCGCTATCGTCTCACCATCCTTCAACAGTATTGTACGCGGCTGTAGTGGACTCTCAATAATCTCTGGCTTATGCCCCATATTTATTCGCACCTCCCCTTTTGCTTTCAGCTATAAAAGATTTGTGATCACTACCGTATTATCTGTTTATTACAGTTAGTCTGCCAGCTCTCTATAAAAATTCGTGATTCTCAGAAATAGCACAACGCGTTAGCTTTGCGATGGAGGAAAGCTAAAATCAAAAACGTATTTTTTTCTCAATGTTTCGCAACAAGACACCTTCTCGATAGAATACATAGACCAAAGACCAGTTAACAAGCATAATAACCCTATAATGTCAATGAAAATCGCTATAGGCCAACTCTGCTCGTCTTCAAACCATACCAAAAACCTGGGGAAAGTTATCTCCTTGATTGAGCGTGCCATCAAAGAGGATGTTAAACTCATATTCTTCCCAGAAGCAACCGATTATTTGTCTCAGAATGCAGAGCATTCTAAATACTTGGCTGCCAAAAGTCCACAGTTTGTGAAGGAACTAAAGGATAAGATCAGACTTATCAATGAAAAGCATACAAACAATCCTATAGATGTGTCTATTGGTGTGCACCTTCCTGCCACTAGCCAGGATATATCAAGAAATGATGACAGGGTTAAAAATGTCCTATTAAATATAAACCACAAGGGCGAGTTATTACAAACATACCAGAAATTACATCTCTTTGACGTTGATGTTCCAAACGGCCCTATTCTGAAAGAATCAAAGTCTGTACAACCTGGCGCAAAAATCCCATCAATTTTAGAGACACCTGTAGGCAATCTCGGCTTGTCTATTTGCTACGATGTGAGATTCCCAGAACTAGCTCTACGGCTAAGGAAGGAAGGTGCTCAAATACTGTGTTATCCAAGTGCATTTACGACTAAAACCGGTGAAGCTCACTGGGAATTACTGGGCCGTGCTAGAGCCATCGATACCCAATGCTATGTGGTTATGCCTGGCCAAGCTGGATCTCATGATGTATATGACGACGAATGGAGTAAATCTCATGCCGCAGATAAAAATACTAAATCTGTCCCAAGAATGTCATGGGGTCATTCATTGATAATAAACCCATGGGGTGAAATTATTGCAGCAGCTAATCCCCAAGAGTCAGACGATGATCAATTAATTATTGCAAATCTAGATATGGACTTATTGAAAAATGTCAGAGAAAAAATGCCTCTGATGGAACAACGACGTGATGATATATTCCACATTTAAAAAACAATCTATTACAGAATGTATGATCTTATTAAAATAAATATTTATATTCAGTAAAAAAATAAAAACAAAAACGCAAACATAATAACGACACTAACAACTTTTATTTTATTGACTGGAGTTAGCTTCTTTCTTAGCCTTGTTCTTGATTTTGTATGCAAATGTTAAGTATGAAGTGTGAGATTTGATCTCCGGTTCAATTTTTGTCACTTCCTTCCACTCAAAGTTCTCATCACCCTCTTTAATACGAGATCCCTTACCGAATGGATTGAATTTGGATTTTTCGATAGTTTTTCTTGGCTCATTAGATTTCTTTTCCTCTTCTACTTTACCTACTTCAACGTCCTGTTCTGCTTGGCGACGTCTTTCAACCATCTCAAGTTTACGTCTCTTAATATCTGACAACCTTTCTAGAGCATCATCTAAACGTCTCACCATTTGTCTACGACTCTCATATTGTCTACCTTGAATTTCGACCATTTCAACGTCAAACCAACCATGCTTTTCCAATGCTTCCAGAGTTTTATCTACTTGCTCAATACATGGCGAGAAACAACACAAACCGACCTTTTCATCAGAACTGATAACTCTATCAATATTTGGAATAGCATCCCAAGGAGCAGGAAGATCCAAGAAAATGGCATTAGCATTAAGTGTTACCTCCTCTTCACCGTCTTCAAAGTCATAGGATGTCTCATCTGTCTTCTTTATTGTGAAACCATCTTCACAAACGTCTCTGTGAGTGATAACAGTGTTCTTGTCCAGTAGACCGTGCTCTTTAAATTCTGCCGAAGCTTGTTCGTATCTTACTTGGTGGAATTCAAAGGTGTATAACTGACCAACAGTACGGGCAAATGCATGAGAGAATGAACCAGAACCAGTACCGGCTTCAATTACTCTTGTGGCTGGACCACAGTTCAGTCTCTGCATGATATAGGAAGAGTCTGGAGTATACACAATCTGTGTTCTATGCGGCAGAGACAAGGTCCACAGCTCTGGGGAAGGTTGCATTACATGAACAAATGCAAATTTTTTAGCAGTCTTAGTCCTGATTGCAATTTGAGACCCATATGGCTTGCCAATCATATCCTTATGTGGAAAAGAACCATACCTCGTATTGAAAATTTCCTTGCTATTGATCCGTACTGGCTTAATGTTATCTCTTGAGATCCATATCAGGGCCAAATCACCTTCTTCTATCAAATCCTTATACTTGTCAAATTGCTCCACAGACATTGTTGGTTGTATTTCCGGTATTATTTAGTAGTTTGGAAATAGATTATATGAAAAACCATATTCCTAAACCTAGATAACTGACAAATATACCAAGATTGGAACTTGCGATGAGCTTTCGAGATGAGCTCTCAAAATGGGAAAAAATTCCCAAAATTTTTCACATTCAAAGATACGAAATTATCACATGACTCCAATTCCAATAATAATTTACAATAAATATTAATGAACCTAACATTAGTAATAAGAAAATAGGATTAACAATTAAAAAAAAATGTTAAAAACAATAAATTACATGTCATGAAAGTAGAATACAAAAATCTAAATGAAAAGAAAAGGAAAAAAAAGAAAGTGGTGTTCTTTTAAAAGACAGCACCTTTTTCTCTTGTTGTTGTATAAACCCCTCTTAGTACATATCCTGTTTGTGGAAGTCATGGCTTAGACCATAACGAGCCAGCTCCTTGCTTGTCACAAACTCGTCCTTGCATCTCTTCTCCTCCTTTTGTTGTTTTATCTTTTGTGCTTCTTCAAAAGGTATACGCTTGAGAGCCTCCAATGGCTGGTCCTCCTTATCAATATCAACCTCACCTAGCATAACCACATTCTCACCACGTATCATGAATATCCCGCGTTCCTGCTCGGCATACTCTTTCAACTCTGGAATATATATTCTCTCAACACAGTCCTGCAATATCAAGTTGGCATATTGGTCGAAAGTCCTTAGAACACCAAATAGTAGCTTACCATCACGGAGTAATACAAAAATCTTACGGTCCACAGAACTGACAATGGCTGCAGTTGTAGTGAAATTGTATTGGTCTAGGTACAGGTCAGCCTCACCTTCTGTAATTCTAGTCTTTGAGTCGTCTTTTTTGTCAGACATAATTTACTATTGCTTCACTTTCTTCTTTATCCGTTTGAAACCTACCTCAACAAGCTTTTCAAAGAGCAATTGAATCAATATACTGGAAATAACTAATTGCTTTCCCAGTACTATCACAACGATTGTCATCGTCCAACGGGGAAACCAAAAAAAAAAAAAAAAAAATCGCTGAAAAAAAATTGGAAACAGCCGCATCACGTTACTATTACGTGAATATTGATATATGTCATTATCAGCAAACTTGTATTTATTTTTGTTTGTTATTCTCTAAAGTTATTATTATTATTATTATATATAACATAAATCCTATTTATTCTTTATTTTCTTTCTAAAATGTGAACAGGATATGTATGAAAAGTACAAGACGAATGGTTTATTACAAGCCCATTCTCTTGATGACATAGGTTTGTGCTAGGACACCGACAGATAAACTTAGACCGTCTTCAATCCAGTCCTTTACCCACTCACCAGGATCAACCTCGTCGTCTTCCTCGTCTTCTTCTGCGTTTCCGTCAGACTTCTTATCTTTCTTAGGTTCGTGATTTTGTTCCAACCAGTCAACCCAGTTAGCTGGGAAGGCTTGAGATCTTGTAATTGCTGTGATGTTGTTGCTGATATCCTTTAGAACAATAGTGAAACTGAAGTTACCGGCTTGGTGAGAGTCAGTAATGATCATATCGTCAGACTTAGCGTCGTCCTTGGCTGGGATAGCGATTGGCAATATACTGATAAAGATATCACTGATTCTATCACTGTTGTCACTCTTTTCATCAGCCTTCTCATCACTCTCACCTTCACCCTCGATGGCCTTTTGCTGCTTGGCATACTCTTCACGGGCCTTATTGAACAACTTGATGGAATTATCAATGTTAGCAAATGCAAGCTTCTCACCATCACCAAGCTTACCAGTGAACAAATTCAACTTGACTCTTGGCTCAGAGGCTTCGCCCACAGACTTACCATCCTTTAGATGGTCTGGGTCAACAACTGTGCTAACCGAGTTGGATCTGTTAGGACGACCCCATTCATCGACAAATATCCTGATACCGCCTTCAACCTGTGAGCTCATGACCTGGTCAAACCTACTCTCTATGTGGTACTGCAGCGATGGAAACTTTACCAAATCGTGTACAAGATGGATTCTCAAGACCTCGTCAGTCTCTCCGACCACAATCTTTTGCAAATTGCGTGCTAAGTCTGTGATGGTCTGTGCGTTCAACTTGGAAGTAATATCCAATTGTTCCTGCTGTATCCTGTTCTTAATCTGCGAGGCCTGCTCCGTGGTCTTAGACCAGAAACTAGAAACAGTAGCAGAACCAGATTTAGACCACCAATTAGAAATACTAGCCAATGGATCTGACCCTTCTTCACCACCCTCCTCAGTTTCATTTACTTCTGCCTCTTCCTCTTTCTTTGACACTTCTTCTTTCTTTGGCGCTTCCTCCTTCTTTGGCGCTTCTTCCTTCTTTGGCGTTTCCTCCTTCGTCTCCTTTTTCTTCTTTGGCACTTGCTCCTTCACATCCTTCTTCTTAGACTTCTTCTCATCCAGCTTACTCTTCTCCAGCTCTTCAAGAAACTCAAACACGTCCTCCTCGTCTTTACCCCCCGTTTGAACCTTCGCCTTATCCTTCTCCTCCGGCAACGAGTCTAAAAACTCAAAAACTTCCTCAGCCTCTGTAGAACGATCAACCATATCTTGTATTTCGACTTGTTAGTCTTTGCAATTGCAATTGTGCTTATCTCCCCTTGCTTTTAGTGTAAATCCTCTTCTTGGATTGTGGTTTAAAAAATCCAAAAATGGGCTCCCCTTCCTCGCTGTTTTCAAAAAACCTTCCAGCTGTTCTTTTTCGTCCTTTCCGTTTTTCTTTCTTTCTTTTTTTTTTGGTAGCTCGTGAAAAATTTTTGGGACTGAAAAAAAAAAAAAATTGCAAAGCTCATCGCATAAAAACAGCATTTAATTCATTTTTCGTATTCTTCTATCTCCCAGGGATTGATACACAACAAGAACAATAAAAACAATGCCTTCCAGAAATAGTATCAACAGACCAAAGCTGACGGTGAATTTGAACCGTAAAAATGCCTCTATTATCAAGAAACGTGAGCAAAGAGAAAAAGCAGGTTTGCTACAACCTGCCCGTTCTTCTGAGGGCTCCATGTCCGGTAAGGTGAAATCTGTTCCTATTGATCTGTTCATGAACGGTGCCCGTGATGACCATGCTAGTTCCAAGGGTATCACTAACAAGACTCTGTCTAAGAAGCGTGCTAAGAAGATCGAGAGAAACTTGAAGTACGCTCAACAGAGGAAACTGCTAACGGATGCCACTGCCAAGATCGAGGAAGACATGGATATCGATATCGATGGCGGTAAGAAGAAGAGCAAGAAGGAAGTGGAGAAGACTGCGCTAGGAAAAGTCAAGGACGCTTTGTGGAACGCTATCGAGGATACTGCAAACGCCGGTCTAGTGCTTGAAAACGGTCAAGGTACTACTCTAGGTGGCCCATTCTTCCCATGAAAGATTTTATACATATATATAAATTTCGTTACTGTATATTAGATTTATGTTTTTAAACAATAATAATAATAAAAAAAAGTTAACAACTTGTTTCTCTTAAATATATCTATGTAAATGCATTTTATCAAAATACTTTTGTTTTTTTTGTTGTGGTCTCATTCCTCACCCAGGATCTTTCTAGCATGCAGTTCCTTTCTGACTTCACCCTTCATGAAAGAGATGACATCTTCAGGGTCGGAAGCGGTGAAGACACTGGTACCGGCAACGATGACGTTAGCACCGGCCTTGGCAGCGGTGCCGATGGTCTCCTTACCTAGACCACCGTCGACCTGGATATTTAGATGAGGGAACTTGTTTCTTAGAGCCTCGACCTTTGGCATCATATCTGGCATGAACTTTTGACCACCGAAACCAGGCTCCACGGTCATGACAAGGGCCATGTCCAAGTATTGCCCGAGCTCGAACAACACATCGACAGGAGTACCGGGCTTGATAGCACAGGCGGCCTTGATACCGTGCTCTTTGATCAACTTCACTAGGCCCAATGGGTCCTTGGTGGCCTCGTAGTGGAAAGTAAACTGGTCAGCACCAGCGGCAACGAAATCAGCGACCCACTTCTCTGGCTCCTCGACCATCATGTGACAATCGAAGAACGCAGTTGGTCTGGCAACTTCACCGGTCTCGGCAATCTCTTCCTTGGAACGTGGAACAGCACGTCTCAATGAGGTAACGATTGGCTGACCCAACGTGATGTTGGGCACGAAGTGCCCATCCATCACGTCAATATGTAACCAGTCAGCACCGGCATTGATAACGCGGTGACAATCACAACCCAAGTTGGCAAAATCAGAAGCTAGAATACTAGGAGCAATAATAGGCTTGACCATTTTTGTAGTTATTTTCCTTTGCCCTATGTCCTCAAACTAAAAACAAATAAGAAGAAATACAGAAAACAGCTCTTTATATTTCACTCCCAGAAGAAATTAGATAATTTTGTAAATCCTCTCTACCTCCCCTATTCCCCTGGGTCCCTCGAGAGCAGGAGAGCAGGAGAGCGAGAGACAATTTGGCATATTCCTCCTCCCCCTGGGACCTTAATCAACAGTGGCAGGGTAAACTTGTGTTTCTTGTATCAGGGTAATTTGAATAATATATCAGGGTAATATAAAATATATCTAGCTGGGTAATTTAAGTAATACATCAGGGTAAATTGAATAATACATCAGGGTAATATTTATCTGTCAAAAAAGCACCGATAATGTAGAGAGAGATGTACTATGTGATTAATAATGCAGTAGTGTATACATAAATGTAATAGCAAGGTACCACTCACAAGGTTACCCCATTGCAAGTGAACAAGGATGTGTTATACGGACATGGTAAGTGACTTTATATTGTTTGGTACACGGGGTGTGTGAGAGCACAATGATAAAAGACTATCTCTCTATATTAAATACACCAACTTGATCTAATTAGTAGAGCATTACGGTCTTTGCTACAGCATTTTCACTGCAAAAATAATTCACTCGGTTCTCTTAATCCCGGAAACACGTGCTGTGTGGGATTTTTCTCTCGTTTTTTTTTTTTTTTTTTCCAGTTCTCTCTTTTTTTTTCATTTTAGCACTCATCGTATAAATAATGGAGATGAGATGAAATTTGTTGTTTTTTTCCATTTTACTATGACAGTGGAACAAAAAAACACCGAATATATAAAGAAAAACAAATAGAAATGGCTAACTCTCTTCGCAGATCTGTTCCGCAGATCAACCCATTGCTGGATACCCCGCTGAATAAAGACGCTCCCCCAAGTATATATGCGAGTTCATTGACCCCAGAGTTGGCGACCGCTGCACTCAATTTGCCAGTGGACTTCTTGAAACAGAAACAGGGGCTCGCTAACAAGAGACTAATATCACACCCAGTGGTGTTGGCCACCATTGGTATCTTTTTGAGTACTTATCTAGCCATTACAGTGACCATTCCTCGCAACACTTCGGGGTCCATGGCAGGGTACCTGTACCAAGTGTTTTTGATGAACAAGAAAGAGACCTTTACAGCATTGATCTTCACTTTGATCGGTGCTTCGTTCTTGTTTACCTTGTTGTCCCGTGTCTCTGACCTCTACTTCCGCGCTCAAATTGACCAAATCGTCCAATCTAAGGGTGAAGAGATCTACGGTGTTAACTTAAACGATGTCGGTGTGCTAACCACCAAGGACTTGAAGAAACAGCCACAACAGTTCAGAGATAACCTGGAGAACACTCACATTATCGTTTACAGAGAGACCCCCATCGCTTTGATCTCGCTGGCCAAGAACAACATTTTGACCACGGGAGAGTCCCTGGTCATGAGCATATCCTCCGTGGGTAGTCGTCGTGTCTACATCAAGAGTGGTATCATCGAGGACCTTTTGGACTGGGCCATGATTCGTACCAGAGCCATCTCCTCTACCGGTAACTACGGCAAATCCATGAAGATCTTGACTGAGGTCTACTCTTTCGACACCGAGATGAAGAAGATTTTGAAGAGCAAAGGGTTTGTAAAGATCCAATCCGCAAGAATCAACGAGAACCGTTTGATGGGTGGTTTGTTCGGTATCAAGAAGGAACTATGGGGTGTTCAATTCCATTACGAAAAACGTGATTAACGAATCAAAAAAAAATACAAAAGTAAATATACAAATGATATAGACTCTTGAATTGTTTCATAGAAATTTTTCTAAGCATTAGTGATGATGATATGATATATATATATATATATATATATATATGAAAACCGTTTTAATAGTAACTCGCTACGTTTTTAATACTGGAGGCAGTTGATGCAATCAGTTATTTCAGGAAACCTTGAACATTCAGTCTCATATGTTCTTCAAATATAATTGCTAAAAACTTTTTTCAAGAAAGAAATGGTGTATATTATTTTTTATCAAACTATATCTATAAAAATAATGTGAAAGTACTTTCTCTTTTTTTTTATTTTTTTGAGAATGTTAGGAGAATGTATAATAATTTTTTAGTCTAATAATGAATTATATCAAGAAATATTAGTTTCTTCGATATAACTCGATGGAAAGGTATTTCATTTTGGAGGTAGAAAAAAGAAAGAGTACATATAACCTCATTTCCGTTCTTGACATAAATTATGATTTAACATAATTCATGAACAAAAAAAAAAAGAATAGTTTTTTTTTGGACGAACTTGAAAGAGTTATTTTTCAACTATTACTAATCACATTCTGCAGGCATAGAAACTGCACACTTGAATCCAAGTAGTATAGTTAAGTAATGACGTAGGCCATTTTTCAAAGTATAGTAAAAGAACATCCTAAAACCGTCGAACTTCAAAATTTGGGTATTGTAGTGGTTTTAATAAATCCGTGAGAAGAAAGCAAAATAAGCATAAATAAAAAAATAAAATAAACAATTGGGGTATCGTCACAAATGAAGCTAAAAACAGGAAAGTGATCCATCAAGGACGTTAGTTAAGAAATAAATGTTGAGCCGGTGTATCTTGTGAATATAATAAAAAAACTAAATCGAAAATAAAAGAGCAAATTCAGCTAAGGGATATCTAGTACAAGATAAAGTCAGCGGCACCGGACTTAACAGCCACGGTACAACCGTCAGAACCAGAACTGAACTCACCATTTTCGTAAACACAAGTACCACCGACATCAGCACCATCTTGACCAACAATCTTAACGTTGAAGTTAGCAGCTTGGTTACTGTTTGGGTTCTTGGTAATGGACAAGTAAGTGACACCGTTGCTGACACCAGCACCGAAGATCAATGGAGCCCAGTTACCTACACCACTGGAGGAATCACCCCAGACACAACCGTCCTCCTTGGAGACACCAGCGTTGTTAACGTAGTATTGAGAAGAGGTCTTCTTACCTTGCCATTGGTAGTAAGTATCACTGTCAATGACAGACATTGGTTGAGAAGAACCAGCGCCAACGACGGTTGGAATAACCATGTTTTCGGAACCTGGGTAATCAGTTCTACATAGAGCAACAGATTGACCCAAAGTGTTCTTTGTGTTAGCGGTAGCGTCATCCTTTTCACACAAGTCGGAAGTATCAGTGTTAGTACGGTACAAATAACCGTTCTTACAGATCAAACCACCAATAGCCTTACCATCAGATGGTTGGTCAGATGGCCATTGTGTCTTAGAGTAACCTGGCGCACAAGCGTAAGAGCAGTAGTAACCGTCAGAACAACTGCTACCGTAGTCACCGTTAAAGTTCATAACGGAAGCCCAACCGCCTAGGCCCAACCAGTCAATAGAGACAACGTTATCGACATTTGGGAAGTCAGAACATTTGATGGTACCGTCTTGGAAAGAACCACTACCGGCACTGGAATCAGAAGAAGAGGAACTGGAGTCGTCGTTAGAAGAGGCAGCAGAAGTAGAAGGTTGCAAAGTAGTTCTGGTGCTAGATGGTGTAGCATATGATGGAGCAGCTTCAGTAGAAGTCTGAACATCGTAACCGACACCATCAGAAGCGCCTACGTATTCAATGACAGTAACGACATCAACATCAGCGTCTCTCTTTTGGTTGGCGTGAACATCTTGGTGTTGCTTTTGGGAAGGAGCAGCAGAAGCTAAAGACAAAGTAGCTAGAGAAATCAAATTTTGGTACTTCATTTTATAAAAATATTTTTTAATTTAAAGGAGCGGCAATTAAAGTTTTTTTTTTTTTTTCTTCTTTTTTAAGTTAAAGAATCGAAAAGGAAAGTAATAATAGTTGGATAATCAACGAATAAAAAAAACAAAGATAATGAATGACTTGGTTAATAGTTTATTTTCTGTAATGAAAGACTTTTAGTAACCAGAATGATTTTTTTGCTTTTTTTTGGTTGTTCTTTAAGGTAAAAGAAGGTTTTATAATATTTTTTTTGGTATTTCTATCAACTTATGAAAAAAAAAAACTACAAAGAGAGAAAGTTACATCTCCATGGTATCAAGAACACATCATTCATATTTGATTTATATATCTTTTTAATTAGTTCCAAAAATAAAGGATAAAAAATAGAGATCAAAGGAAAAAATATATTTCAATAAGCCTTCGAGGAATGATGATCTGCAGCTATGATGGTGAAAAAAAGTCCAGACTTTATCCCGTATTTCCTTTCTTTTCTACACATTATACTACGCTTATACCTCCAATTATTTCCAGATCAAGTAAACGTTGCATTAACAGCAATCCTAAAAGAAGTTAAAAGAAAGATCAAAAAAATAAAAAAGAAAGAAAGATATTTAGAGTGTCATATTATTTCTTTCTTTTTGCCAATATTTAAAAATAAATTTCGAAAAAAAAAGTGTTGATCCCATTATTTCTTTATGGGGTGGCGTGTCTCTTAAAACGATCAAGAGAACTGTCTTTGTGTTTTCCCATTAATGGAGGGGGAAGTGATGACCGTTTCTGGTAAAAAGCTAAGATCCTCCCGTAGTTTGAAGATGGGGGCAAACCGGTTTAGTTGCTTTTACTTTATTTTTTTTGATAGAAAGACATTTGGTACGTACAATGTTATACATGTTGTGCAAGCTCTTCTTAGAGAATCATGTGACTACCATGTTAAGTGTAGCGGAGGGGCGCTGATGGAGCCATGATGCTGCATCTACTATGACTTCCTAAACAGGCAAAAAAATAAAAATTCCATGTAGTAAGAAATTTATTAAAAGAGGCGGATAAGGAAAATGTGTAGTGGGAGCCCTTTTTGTCTCAGATTACCTCGTAGTCGGATTCATTCCCGCTTTACAGGACACAGTACGGTGAATCTACTGCCCCACTCCTTTTATGATGAAACAATCCCTTTCTTTTTTTTTTACTTTCTTTGCTGCTGAAAATCTCTTAGTGGTAACGTAACACGTCAAGCATTTGAAGGGTAACATCAATAGTTGAGTCCTTTTTTTTAGTTTTTTCTTCTTGGCTTAATTTCTATGTAGTGTTCTACGTTAAGGGTGCTGTCCATTTCTCTCTCTCTCTCTCTTTCTTTTTATTTTTTCTTTTTTCCGCCCTTTGGTTTTTCTCCGCCCACATTACTCACATCCGGACCTCACGTACTTTCTCCTTTTTATTTTTTTCCTCAAGTGCTGCAACAAGTCGAACGATTCTCAATCTGAAACCAAAGGTCCAGACCCTTGAAGACAAAAAAAAAAAAGATGAGCCACTGAAAGAAGAAAAAACCAAAAAAAACCATAAAAAACACACACAGACAATATGCTCACAGCCGGACACCGCACACTACATACCCACCCTAACACTCCATACTGTTTGGTATGTCGGCAAAAAAAATGCTACAACGGCTATGATAACTGAACCGCAAAAAAAAAAAAGAATCAATGGTATAATTATTTGTCTATTTCATGTACTAGAAAAAAAGAAATTAAAACTTAGAGCATATTATGCTGCATTCAATAACTTGAAATGCCTCATATATTCCAAGGCTTAAAACATCACTATATACGCAACGTGCACGATACTTACGTACATTGATATATACCATACGCGTAATTTTTTTTTTTTTTGGGGGAGCGTTTTCTTGCAAATGAACAAAAAATTTGGTACTGCAGGAAAACGCGTCAGGTATACGTAAAAGCAGGTTATTATATCAAAACTCAATTTGGAACTACAACTTGTTTAATTCTTCAAAGACAATTGGATAAAGTGAAATAACCAATCCAATTGACCATATACTAATACGATAAAATAAAAGATGTCTATTGTTTCACTGTTAGGTATTAAAGTTTTGAATAATCCTGCGAAGTTTACGGATCCGTATGAATTTGAAATCACTTTTGAGTGTTTGGAGCCATTGAAGAATGATTTGGAGTGGAAATTGACATATGTGGGTTCCTCTAGGTCATTGGAACACGACCAGGAGTTGGATTCCATTCTTGTCGGACCTGTACCCGTTGGTGTGAATAAATTCGTGTTTACCGCGGACCCTCCCAGTGCCGAGTTAATCCCTGCGAGTGAACTGGTGAGTGTCACCGTTATACTGTTAAGTTGCTCTTATGACGGAAGAGAGTTTGTTAGAGTAGGGTACTATGTGAATAATGAGTATGACAGTGAGGAGTTGAGGGAGAACCCACCACAAAAGGTACAAGTTGACCATATCGTTAGAAATATACTTGCTGAGAAACCAAGAGTAACGAGATTCAATATTGTTTGGGATAATGAGAATGAGACCGATATGTATCCACCTGAACAACCAGGCGTTGATGAGGATGAGGAAGACGAGGAAGAAGACGAGGAGGAAGACGAAGATGCCGAAGAAGATGAAGAAGAGGAAGAAGAAGAAGAGGAAGAAGTAGAAATTGACGGCGAGGTTGATCTAGAAGAAGAGGACAAAACTGATAAAATAATAGAAAATGAAGAAGCTGAAGAAGAGGAAGAAGAGGGTGAAGAACTAGGAGATGAAGATGAGGAAGAAGAAGAAGACGGTGATGAAGATAATGATGTTGATGATACTAAAGAAAATAAGGATGTACGAGTACACGATAGAGATGGAGAAGAGGTAACACCTGATACAAAGAAATCTAAACTGGATAAAGATGTTCCTGCACCAGATACAGCACCAACTCCTCAGGATCCAACCCAGTAAATTATAAATTGAATAAATAAAAAAGAACTTACTTTAATATAGACTATTAAATTTGAATAATAACAACAGTAATAATATGAATGTAATTTGATAGAAAATTCAATGAAAAATATTGCTAATTAATTTTTTAAATAAGGATTATCTTTTACTTACTACAGCATGCAATGACTATCACACATACAACAGTGTATGAGCGTCAGAATTCTCTGTAATTAGGTGAATACACACCATCTACTACAAAAATATGATGAATAAAAATCTTGAATGTATTAGGTTTCAACTGTTTATCGTTTCCCAAAGATATATATTAATCACAGAAGGTACATACGTACGTAAATCTACTTTCTTTGGTTTTCAATATTATTTCGTTTTTTTATATTTCTAATACACAAATTCACTTAGATATGCTTCTGCAACGAATCTAGCTCTTGCGTTCAAGAACAGTTTCATTTCACTAATTTCCTTGTCCACTTCCTCCATGAACTCAACAATGAAATCCACAAGTTTACCGGTCTTCATAGACTCGGTGTGTTTGTTGGTAATCAAAAATGATATACTGTATCCAGGGATTGGTACTCTCCTTAGAATGTAAAATGCCTCAGCACGCTGTTCCAAGAATCTGGTGAATTTGTGTACCAGAATTTGTTCAATCTCATCAGCTTGCTTCACCTTCAAACTCACACGGACACTGTTGACACTAGGTTCAATCAGCACCTGCTCATGCTCATTACGGGAAATATGCATAGGCTGTAGCAACAATTCGGCACTAGTGTTTGGAACTTCAACTTCAGGTCTGTTGTGTCTCTCAACTTCCAAAGAGGAGAAGTCAGATAGTGTTAGAGCAGCTTCCAAAGAGTAACGAACTGCATTCAAGTATGGACGAAGGGATTGAGACATTGTTACTTATTTGTTGTGTTTCTGTAGCTTGTGTCTATTAAAAGAATGTGATCCACCTGCTTCCTGTTTTTATCCCTTTTCCCTTTGTCTCGAAGTTTTCACCTTTCTTAAAACCAAAATTTCAGGGTAAAAAAAATAAAATTAAAAAAAATCAAAAAAATTGAAGAAAGCTGTGCTCATCGCATAAAACCTTTAAAACTGGTACTTACAATAGTTTGATAGTCTTGAAGCCACACAAGGAAACAGCCGGATACAATTAAATGAGTGGCACTTGGAAGGAGGCCAAGGATAAGACTGGGCGGACATACTACTACAATACAGTTACCAAAGAAACGAGATGGAAGAAGCCTGAAGAACAGAAGGAGAAGACCGTGGGACAAGAAGCTTCAAAGTTAACTACCAAGGGGGGAGAATGGTCTAGCGCAAAGACTGCAGATGGTAAGACTTACTATTATAACAAGCTCACCAAAGAATCCCGCTGGACTAAACCCGCTGAGCTACAAACAATTGACAAATATGTACCACAGAAAACACAGACACCTGTTGCAGTTGCAGTAACATATAACAGTAGTGATATTGAAAATAAGTATAAAAATAACTCAAAGATACTGAATGTCCAGAAACTGTCTAAGGAAGAGGCTGAAAGATCTTTTTTACAACTATTGGAGGAGAAACAAGTGGATTCAACATGGTCTTTCACCAGATTGGTTACTGAGATAGGTCTTACAGACCCTAGATATTGGCTTGTTGAAGATGATCCATTGTGGAAGCAGCAGATGTTTGACAAATATCTGTCTAATAGAACTGAGGAACAATTATTGAAGGAACATGAACAGACTAGTAAATTTGAAAAAAATTTCCTCGAAGTATTAAAAAAACGTAACGATATTCAATATTATACACGCTGGTCATCAGCAAAGAGATTACTGGCGAACGAATCTATATTCAAACATTCTGTAATAAGTGAGAAAGTAAAGAAGAGAGTTTTCCGAGATTATGTCAATACATTAAGGGCCGACAAAAATAAAAAAGATCAAGAAATCAGAACAATAGCTATCAAGGAGTTACAAGAATATCTAAAAAGTATCATACTGGGACCAACAGAAACAATTGACACTTTTTCATCGATACCAATATCGTGGACACAACTATCAAAGGAACATCTATTCGAGAACAAACGGTTTTTGGCAAATAAACACTTTAAGTTATTAACTCACGCTGACATATTGTCCGAATATTTGCACATTATTGAACAAGTAGAGAAAAGTATTATTGATAAATATGAAAAAATCGAAGAAGAAAACTATAGCAGGGATAGGTACTGCAGAGATAATTTCAAGAAACTGTTGTCCGATTTAGATAACGATATACGTGCAGATACAACTTGGTCCCAACTTTATCCAAAAATCAAAGGAACTAAGGAATATCTTCAATTGGTTGGGCGTAAGGGTTCTTCACCTTTAGATTTATTTCTTGATGTTGTCGAGGAGAAAAGATTAAAAATCAACGCACTAGCATCAATTTTACAGCAAACCGTACTTGATAAGAAATACTCATGGGTTAATGAAGTCACCTCAAATGCTGCACAAGAAAGAAGAAATTTTGAGATTAACAATTTCAACAATTTATTAGATCTAATGACTGATAATAGCGCGCTAAAGAATATTGATGAATACGACAGCAAATTGATAATAAAAAAAGTAACCGATATCAAGTACAAATACTTGTTAGATAAAATAGAAAAAGAACAAATGAAACTGGAAAATATGAAGATTGCGTTTATGCGACTCTTACAACGCACATTTACGATCAAACCTGATTCATTTGAAAGTGCCTTAAATGTAATTGAGAAAGAACCAGAATATCAAGCTTTACAAGATAAGCCCAATCTCTTAAAACAGCTTTTCCACAAATTCAAACCTGCTAATAAGCCTATTGCTGAGCCCCCTCAAATTACACGCAAGAGAAAGCTAGAATCAAAGATGGACCTAGACTACTGAATCAGTAAGTAATTTTATGTTATGCCTTTAATGAATTATAGTATTACATAGAGGAATCTTTTTGAAATATTTTCAAGAATTATTTTAGCTGCTCCACCAAATTTTCAATCTTATCAATGTCTTGCTTGTGTATTCGATTTAGAAGGTTTTCGTAGTTTTTTATCCATTGAAACCAAATCAAGCTATGTAGAAATGAATCTGCTAAGTCATCGTCTTTTTTAGCACCCATCGTATCATTCTCGCCTGCGATCAAATGATGTAGTCTGAGAGACTTTGTCCCATTTTTATTCAATTTATCTCTAAATGAATCTGATAGCTCGATGACTCTATTAGGACTTTTATTCAAAGCATCCACTAATATATCATGCACTAGTTTAATCCTGAATTTCTTAGAAGTCTTCTCCTCAATCTTTTCTGTAACCATGGCATCCGCCTGAGCAGCCTCTATCCAGTAGTTTACCATGCGCTGAGGATCCGAGGATAAAACTGCAAAATCTTTCGATTTACTATACGTTTGTAATTTTGAGAACAGCAAATACTCCAAAATATTCGACCGAAGTACGGGTTCCAGCACAAATTTCGAAGACACAGTTCTAGTTCGTTGTCTCTCAATGGCAAACAAATCAGTGTCATAGGGTAGTTCAAGCATGTGGTTACATATCCTCTCAGATAACAGAGCAAAATTGTGTGGATTCAACGGTAGTTTATCAGTTTGACCCATAAATCGCTCTTCCAACTGGAATTTATTCCAATCTATAAGTAATGGCCTCTGTGATTTCTTTTCATCTCCAATTGAAAACGAACAATATGCGAAATTCGATACACCTGCATCAACTGCAGTGACCACTAACCGTCCTTTTTCTACTAACCGTCGTTTCAGGCTGCTAAGCACACTGATTTGATCACATATAGAGCCAACCCGGTCCGCTTTCCTTAACCCGACCTTGGCACCAACTAAAACCGACACGCTCTTCAAAGTCTCATTCTTCAATGAACTCAGAGCACTTTGGATCATTTCCAGATTAATCTGAAGGGCTTTCGCAATGGAATTGGGTTTCAGCTTTGTATTGCTGGTTTATAATTTAATAAGGTCACGAGAAAACCCTACAAAAAGTGCAAAGAATTTAACCACAAAACCCTAATAATAAGAGAATAGGGTTTATTAACCCTAAACCTTGGTTTTTTGCCCTCAGAAAAGAAAGAAAACGAAAAAAAAAAATAAGAAAGGAAAAAACAGAGCTGACCAAAAGGAGATGAGCATTTTGAGAATCAAGCCAAACGTATATTAGTCGGACACAAGTGTGAAACCAACGTTAATTTTGACCAGACAAGCGACTAATAAGTTTATAATATTAATTTAAAGTCCAAAAAATTCACTTTTTGCTCTCTTCATTTCTCGACAAAAAGAATACATAATAGAAGGGGTAGGTTTAAAGAGTTAAAGGCGTAAATCAACTGCATAAAGAAGGAAAATATGGGATCAGATGAGGATACAAAACGAGATACACCGTTACCTGTTTCTATATTGACTAATAAGTTAGCTGGACCGGGCCGTGGTCCAGTTCCACAGAGAGATTTGCTATCAAGTGGAGAAACCAATAAGCCAAATGGTATTCATGCTAATGGTAAAACTAATGGAGGCTCCAATGGTATATTGGCCAATCCAGAAGAAAAGCTTGAACCAAGTGTAAGTATTGATGAAAATTTACAGAAATCTGGTATTTCATTATCTACTTTGGATAACTCTATTGCTGCCAGTTTGCGGGATCTCTCTATAGGCAAGACACAACCTAATGACGACAGGATTTCCATAATATCTGATATAAACACTACGGAGGGGAAGCCTTCTATTACTTCACCTAAATCAACTATCTCTTTCACTGTTGATGAGAGTGAAAAGCTATCCCATCATAGGTATTCAATATCGAGTAAGCCAGGTAAATCATCAACATCAGTCGATAACCTGGTTCCAGATAACAAGGAAAACACAGAAAAAAATGCCAAAGAAGTTCCAGAACATAAAAACTCTATTGTGAATATGCCTGGTGATTTTATTTACTTTGAGCCAAAGAATAATGAAGCTTTACCACCGGAGGTGACGGGTAAAGATATGAAAAGAAAGAAATCTACTGGATCTAATAGCGGGAGCACAAAAGAAGTTATCACCAAAACCAATGTTCCACAGATACCATTTTCAGAATTTTTCCTAAGGCAGGATGATAAGAAGTTCCATATTTTAATAGGTGCTACAGGTTCCGTGGCCACCATCAAAGTACCCATGATTATAGACAAGCTATTCAAATTATACTCACCTGAAAAAGTTTCCATTCAACTTATTGTAACAAAGCCAGCAGAGCATTTCTTAAATGGTCTTAAAATATCTACACATGTGAAAATATGGAGAGAAGAAGATGTATGGTCGGATTGTAAAAAAATGGGTGACATGATCTTACACCATGAATTAAGAAAATGGGCAGACATATTTTTGATTGCCCCATTGTCCGCAAATAGTTTAGCAAAAATAGCAAACGGTATAAGTAACAATCTTCTGACAGCCGTCCTTAGAGATTGGTCGCCTGCTACTCCAGTATTTGCTGCTCCAGCTATGAATACGTTCATGTATATCAATCCAATGACCAAGAAACACCTCAGAATATTGGAGGAAGACATGCCATACATAACGGTTCTAAAACCAGTCGAAAAAGTACTAATCTGTGGTGACATTGGTATGGGTGGTATGAGAGAATGGGCTGACATTGTAGAGATAATGAGACGCAAAATAAATGAAATTAAAAAAGCCAGAGACGAGATTGATGCCACTTCGGACAAAGACGAAGAAGAAGAAGATGATGAAGATGATGATGAGGATGATGATGATGACGATGATGGCCCTGCAAAAAACGTTACCGATTCAGAAGAAGAAGATGATGATGAAGAGGACGACGATGACGACGACGACGACGACGATGACAATGAGGACAAAACTACTACCGAAACTGAAGGCAAATAAGATTACTTTTAATTATGCATTATGTTGCACGATCACACTCATACCATGATTATTCCCATTTCACTCTAATTTTTTTTTACATTATTTTTTTCCTTTTTTTTTTTTTTTTTCGTTATTGTTTTAATACTAATTTAATTTTTATTTCTATTCCATGACATACATTGATCTTTTGAAGTTTTTCCCCTTCAACATCACCATAATTGTTTTTCTTTTTTTTTTTTTTTTTCTATTTTCCTTTTGTGCTTTTAATTTTTGACTTTTGTTTTAATAATTAGCTTCTTTTGAAATATTTGATTGTAAGATTTAATTGTATTTTCTGTTTGATTAAAAACTATCTAATAAAGCTGCGGGTTTTCATGCTCTGGCCAAAAGGGCCTAACATTTCTCCATAATTTGAGCAACATTTATTATTGTGTAACAATTCTTTTTTCTCGTATTGGTTATTCTTATTATATCTGTGTAAGATATCTCTACTATCCGATGTTTCAAATATCGGTAAGTTTGAAATCTAAAAGAACAATGAATAAATATTTAGTGACTATATGAATAAATAAATGATATTAACAGTTGTATTTTTTTCGCTATTTTTCAAATAACAAAAAGGTCGTAATTCTCTTTATATATATATACAGGATCATATCTTCTATTACAACCAACCGATGCTCTTTAGTATTCTCATTCTGATACCTTCAAAACTGTTCAATTTTGGTCTTACATCAAGATAGATTGTTGGCTCAGTATGTTTACCATCAGGTGCTGGTCTCTCCTCGGAATAAAAATCGATAACATAGTCAACACGTTTCCCACATCTATCGATAGACCAATCATGTCTATCAAATGGTCTTACCATACCCAAAATCGTAGATCTGAACCATGCCCTAGGTGTTAATTTCTTAGAGTCACCTTTGAAATTCGTTAATTTGATACCGCCACAACTATCTCCTCCTAGACCTTTCTCCCAAGATCTGATATAGTTCCATACACGTTCATTAACGACATTATGCAACGGAACTATTGTTTTCATATCCTCAGGATGAGGATCCCAGTTCTTCCTTTTCATAGCATCATAAAACTGTTTCTCACTCGGATAAACCCAGTTACTACCCGTATCTGTCCTGGGAATAGAGCTGATAGCCCTATCTTCACCTAGGTCTGTATTTTTATCATTTCCATGGACACCAGCATGTTGTTTTAACCAAACCTCGCGAGATCCCTCGTCAACAGGACATTGCTTCATCCACTCATCCCTCTTCTCGTGAGGTACAGGACACTTTCCTTCATCAGCCATTATTTTGTGGTCTTACTGCTTGTTTTGAAGATCTAAGGGTGTATGAATACTTTTCGATTTACTCATAAAACTTACAGAACGGCCTTTTCTGTCCCTTTCTCATACTCCCCCCTTCCTTTCTTCCTTAGAGAAGACCCTTTCGCTTCTAGACCCGGTTCATCGCTTTTACTAAGATTTTGCGAATTCTGTCAAATTTTATTACAAATGATCCATCCATTGTAGGGTGCAGATCTAATCGCCACAAACTATATAAGAACGACATAGTACTCTCTTTCTCGAGACAATGTAGTACTCTTGTCATAAAAGTGTATATACTACAACAACAAATACAAAAACAAATACAAATACAATACAACTACAAATACAACCCCGAAAAATGTCTATGCAAAGCAGTAATCTAACTAAAGTCTCCGAGATTCCATTATCTCAAATTAGAAGACCTATTGCACCTGTCCTGGACTACCAGAAAATAGATGCTATGGTCTCTACAATGAAAGGTGTTCCACAGGCCAGCAAGACATGCACTTTGGAAGCAGCCACAGATATGAATGGTGAATTGCCACCTATTGATGTTTTATGTGTGAGGGAGAATGGTGAGAAATTTTACTTTGCTTTTGGTGGTTGTCATAGATTCCAAGCCTATGACAGATTGGCCCACGAGGAACAAAATCCTGATATCCCAGTGAGAGCTAAGGTCTTGCCAGCAACAAGACATCAGCTAAGATTATATGTCGGCACATCTATTGACACCATGTTTGAAGAAGTCGACAAACAGAAGCAACTAAATTAGCTTTTATGAATTAATGAAATAATGTTTTATGTACATCACTGTTTAATTTCTCAATAAAATAACCTCTTATAGATTTACTTCTCTACCTGCCAACTTGGAAAGGTATAAATATTATCTTTCAAAAACAACAACCTGCATACAAACTGAACTATGTGTACAAATGTTTATCACTCTTTTACCTGCTCACCTTGTGAGATCATTTAAATACAAACTAAATCAATCCTTCCATCTAACAAACTATAGCCAGCTGGTCAAAAGAAAAAGTGCTATATACTAATGTAGTAACAAATAAAATCAGATGTTTTATTTAAACTTGTCCTCACATTTTACAATATTTTTTAGTTATATTTCTAACAGTGAACACTGTCATATGATGGGGTGTTACTATATATTTTCTTTTGTTCACTCCTATTAAGCAAGTAAATAATAGGAAGAAACAAATACCTGTTTGAGTTATTCACCAAACATTTTTATAAGTATGTGCTTGAGAGTGAATGTAACATCAAGATATAGTGATGATATATAGGCTACGAAAAACAGTTCCTTGATGTAGATGATAACATAAAGATATTAGAGTACCCAAAAATAAATTTATTTTTGACGACAAATAACAAGAATAAGCAAGGTACTACTCAGTTTTAAACCTCAATAAAAATAATGGGTAACGGTAAGATATAAGAAAAGTATAGTATCATGGTTTATATCAAATATTGTTGTAACATCTTACTGATCACATAAAGATTACCCGGAACAAACAATGATTCACGCAGACTCAAAAGCGTATATCACCTAAGTGTAACTATGACAACCAAGACCGGTATATAACTAACATTCTGTTAGTCGCAAGTTGATCGATGACCACATCATTCAATTATTCACTATTT
Organism: Nakaseomyces kungkrabaensis; assembly: GCA_030556385.1. Classification (NCBI taxonomy): domain Eukaryota; kingdom Fungi; phylum Ascomycota; class Saccharomycetes; order Saccharomycetales; family Saccharomycetaceae; genus Nakaseomyces; species Nakaseomyces kungkrabaensis. The sequence goes on along the minus strand of JAKTPY010000018.1, from coordinate 128,492 downwards.
TAATGGTCATTTAAGATAGAATTAAATATATAAAGAGAGAACTAGAAAAGTACATAATATCATGTGTATATATATCTAAGATATACTTTATCGTTGTGTCCATAAAACTTACCCTTGCTTATATACTATAGTTATCGTAGATCGACTATATTTTTCTTTCATTGGTACTTATATACCAAAGTGGACCCACTTTCAGTCAACCGATGGATGTAAATAGTTTCTATTTTTAAACTTTTGAATGTATTTTATATATATAAAGCACCCGATATCGTGTTGTTACTAATCATGGAGCTTCTATCGATGAAACAGCAACTTCCAAACATTGATGAGAAGGTTAATTCAATTGGTAATATTTGTACTCCACGCTAGTTGTGGCATGGCCACAATTCATGAAATGAATTGTTATAAAAAGATCTATGTATGCCATGAAATGAAGGCTGGACAGCATGAAGGTGGTGCATTTATCTCTTTTAATATGACCAATGAAGCATCTAACTCTACACTAGCAAGGGTTGCAATTTTCCACTATCATGATCGTGGTAATCTCGAAAGTGAGTTTTTCGACTATATACATCGCTATAAACTTTATCACTACGAAGGCAGTTGCACTTCAAATAGTATAAACCAACCTGACTCATCTAGCCCAAATCCAGAGTACAGGTTTGCAACTTATCATTTGCCTTCACTAAAAAATGAGATGCCATATTTTGAGATTGTAGAAGATGGATGTTACTGCGTTAAGGCTGTTATATCAGAGAGGGACCCTAAAGCAACTATAGAGTTTCATAATTATTTTGGATATGGAACTCTTCTAGAATATTATCTAATGAGGGCTTTTGGGTGGCTCACAATTATCCATCTCCTATCTGTTATGTATTATATTAAAAGAAATTGGAGTTTCATGCATCAATTGTCAAAATTACAAAAGCATCATATTATTTTAATGGTTATTCGTATGATCGATACATGGTTACAATGGTATGAGTACAGGAAGACCATGAATAAAGGTACAATTTTTTCGACAGACAGTTACAGTACCTTTACGTTAGTTAGTGAGATGTACACAGTCTACGTCATGGGATACTATGTTCTGGGAGAGGATGAACCATACTTTTGTTATCAAGAAGACAAACTTTTCACGGTTGAATGTACATTAGCAGTAATTTCCATCTTTAAGATTGCTACCTATTTCAAAACCGAAAGTTATTTAGAGAAATTTCTGTTTAATAATATTTCCTCAGTACTCAAATTCTATTTATGGATACGTTCATTCAGATCATTCCGGAGAGTCACAAAGTATTTAAGGGCCCAGTCCCAGTGGAAAAAATTATCAATGTACCAACATTTGCGTGTTATAATGTTAATACTGCCATTCTGCGGCTATGTATTATTCTTTTACACATTAAGTTGTAGATGGAAAGAAAACGAGTGCTATTTGCCCGAATATGACACCATGAATGAATTAACATACCATCTCGTAACGGCAGTAACTAACTTTTTAATCAGTTGCTCTGCTTTCTATATTTGGCAACCTACCAGACATAAACCACTGATTAAGCAATAGTCCACATATATATATCCCATTTCACGTATCGCTACAAACAGTATCACATGCTTTATAATTATTTACGATATTCAATGATCATACTGCATCATGTTCAACGATCAAAAATCATTGGTCCAAATCCTATAAGTTGCTATGGTAGCTCTGAGGGAGGGATCATCACACACATATATTTAACTTTCTCTCTCTACATCTATATATATATTGTTTGTTAATAAAAGGAGGTAAAGATAAATAAATAAAAAAAGAAATATCTTTATAGCAATAGACGTTCATCTTCATCTTATTTTCCGACTGTCCGGGGCTCTCTTCGACGAATGAAGGTCCCTTTTTTTTTTTTTTTTTCTTGTTTTTTTTTTCCACTTCTCGAACAATCATCGATGTTTGTTAGTGGGAACTAAGCAAGAATAACATGATTAGATCCCCTTGAAATTTTAAAAGGCGAATTATCGGGTTCTTCTCTTTGCTTTGCGGGATATTGAATATTTCTTGTCTCATATATAATCAATTCGTTTTTTTTTTTTGATCGTAAAGTCTTATTCCCTAACTCAAAGAGCTAGTAACAACACTACACAAAAAAAAAAAAAATAAATAACACAAGAATATAAAATAATATTAACAGAATGCTTTCCAGATTAGTTGCCAGAAGAGCCTTTTCCTCTACCAGAATCAACCCATACAAGGTTACTGTTCTAGGTGCCAATGGTGGTATTGGTCAGCCATTGTCCTTGCTTTTGAAACTAAATAAGAGAGTTACTGACCTAAGACTATACGACTTGAGAGGTGCACCAGGTGTAGCTACTGACTTGTCTCACATTCCAACGAACTCTACAGTCAAGGGTTTCACTCCAGAAGAAGCAGATGGTCTACGTAACGCTCTAAAGGATACCGACTTGGTTTTGATTCCAGCTGGTGTTCCAAGAAAGCCAGGTATGACTCGTGATGACCTGTTTGCCATCAATGCAGGTATTGTCCGTGACTTGGCCAGCGCTGCTGCCGATGCTGCCCCAAATGCTGCCATCCTAGTCATTTCCAACCCAGTTAACTCTACCGTGCCAATTGTTGCCGAAGTCTTGCAAAAGAAGGGTGTTTACAATCCAAAGAAGTTGTTCGGTGTTACCACTCTAGATAGCATCAGAGCTTCCAGATTTATCTCTGAGATCGTCGGTACTGACCCAACTACCGAGCACGTCAACGTCGTTGGTGGTCACTCCGGTATCACTATCATCCCATTGTTGTCTCAAACCCAATACTACCAAAAGTTGTCCGACAACGACAAGGCCACTCTAATTAACAGAATCCAATTCGGTGGTGATGAGGTTGTCCAAGCAAAGAACGGTGCTGGTTCCGCCACCTTATCCATGGCTCAAGCTGGTGCTTTGTTTGCTAACAGCGTCTTATCCGGTTTCGCTGGTGAGAAGAACGTCGTCGCCCCATCTTTCGTCGACTCTCCTTTGTACAAGGGTGAAGGCATTGAATTCTTTGCTTCCCCAGTTACTTTGGGTAAGGAAGGTATCGAGAAGATCCACCCAATTGGCTCCATCTCTGCCGCTGAAGAAGAAATGTTGGAAAAGTGTAAGGAAACCTTGAAGAAGAACATTGAGAAGGGTATTAACTTTGTCCAAACCAGTAAATAAAGGACATAGAGGCAAGAAAAAAAATTGCAAAAACTAAAATAATAAACTATTCCCTTTTTATTTGCTATTATTCACAGGATATGGTTACTGATTTAATTTATTCTTCTCTTTTTTTATTTGGGTTTTATTTATAATATAACAAAAGAAACTCGAATGTGTGCTATGATCATTTCTTTGATTCTAAACAAAAGTGGCAAAAACATGATAAAATAAACTATCGTTATTCTGTTTCTTTTTTCTTAATCGAAGAACGTGGATCAATGTACTTACTGATTAAATTTCAGCTTGTTATTACGTTTCATTTCCATTCATATATCATACTATTGCCATATATGTTTGTTTGGGTTTTTTTTGTTTAAAAAAAATTAGTAGATACTTATTCATGTTTTTAAATCCCGATCACATCCGTTAATGTTTCTTTAAAAAAGAAATACCTATAAATATTTCTACAAGTTAACATGTAATTAGATATTATATATATTTAAAGTATATTAATATTACCGTTTTTCATTAGTATTAGCCCTGAGTCATATAAAGATGACTTATGAAATCGAATTTCTTTTTAAATTTTTTTCTTTTGGCTTCTTGTTGTCGTTTTTTCGCTGTATAAAGAAAATAGTGGAATTGAGTCTGAATGAACAGTTAATTCTTGGATTTATCCAAAAAAACAATTCGTTAATATAAATAGGGATATAAATATAGGTACATAAAATTTTTTCTCAATAATTGAAGTTTAACGGTTGGAAATGTGTTGCTAAGGTCATTCTCTGATTTATATACCAATGACAGACTACAATTTGAAGGGTAAATTGATTGATAATCAAACTAGGTGCGTACATTGGAATTCTGAGTTTGATATTATTGCGTTAAAGTTTAAATGTTGTAACACTTTCTACCCGTGTATATCATGTCATAGTGAAACCACTGATCACGAAATTCAGAAGTACGACGTAAATTCGAACGAAAAAGTCGTACTGTGTGGTAATTGTAACAGTTTGTTAACATTTTATGAATATATTAGCATACAGAATCCATTACAATGTCCCAAATGTAGTGCGTTATTCAATCCCGGGTGTAAAAATCATTATGACCTATACTTCTCTAATGTGCAATCGTGTGTAAATAAATAAGATATATCGAAAAAATAGAATGCAATTAAATTCTGAATTTATAGAGTTTATTTATTTAAAAAGTGTTGGTGATTTTTTTTTTTACTGTTTTTTACTATTTTATTCAAATAGAACTCAACATAACTAGTACTTGATCAAGTAGTTTAATAAAATGGTGAGATAAAAATAAAAACAAAAACAAAAAATAAAATCATATATTCAAAGTATTATTCGAGTATTCTTTTTTCCATTCAAGTAATGTACAGTGTCCATATGTAGTTATCAATCTCATATTAAAAACACACAATTAAATTGTATCAGTATAAGTATTTCACAATCAATAAGAAGGGAAATATAATAGAGACAATAACAATGGAAATGGTGTAGGAAAAAAATGCAGTAAGTTTAAGTATTATAGTCATGAACAAGAAACAAAGAATTTAGAAATATAAGTTAGCCAGGTATAGTTTTATTTTCAGTAATGTCTTAATATCAGATGATTTGAGCTAGATTCTTTTAATGTCAATAAATTTATTTCTTCTTTCCTGATTTCAAACGACCTTCAAACCCTGCTCTCTTCTTAGGCATAACAGATCCAGTATATTTCCTCTTCATTTTTTGTTGTTTACCTCTTTTCACACCCTTGTTTTGTTTTCTGATAGCCAAGTTTTCTTCTCTTCTCTTCTGCTTCTCAGCTATGTTAGTCTTAACAGCTCTCTTACGTTCCTCCCATTCAATTGCAGACTTTCTCTTCTTAGCTTCCTTCTTTTTTAGTGCCTTCTTCAGTAGCTTTTCATCATCTCTTATCCTAACACCTTCAGCTTGAAGCATAGCCTTTTGCCATTTTTCCTTTTCCTTTAGTTTAATTTGCTCTAGTTCATCCTTACCCGTTACTTTGTTCTTCTTAGCTTCAAGTAGTTTTAAATGAGCTTTGATATCATTCTTAGCTGGTCCTTTCTTCTTACCATTTGGCATCTTTCTTAGTCTCTGTAGATCGGAGGTAGTTCTGTCACCGTCATCGAAGATAATATTTTGAAACATGATATCCTTTGCGTCGACAGCGTTCTTTTTTTGTTTCTTCTTTGGTGTTTCATCTATCTCATCGTCGTTGTCTGAGTCACTGGAGCTCTCATCGTCGTCGTTTTCTGAATCGCTAACCTGTGTCTCATCAAGCTTTCTTTTCTTCCTCATTTCCTCACGTTTTTTTCTCTGTTCAAGAATGGCTTCTCTAGATCTGGCAGCACCTTGTACATTAGTACCCGGAGCTTTTCTCTTTTCCTTGAGTGCTTGAATCTTAGCCTGCAATTTCGACCTCAGTTCCTCCACGTTTTTCAATTTCTTATTCTTCTCTTCCACTTTACGTTTTGGGCTTTCTTCTTTCTTGTCCATTTTTTCCGCTTGAATGTCTTCTTTCTCAACCTCTTTTCGTGGTTGATTCTTGGCCTTCTTTTGTCCACTTAAGTCAACTTCATTACCTTCATCATCAAAAATCACCTTAATATCCTCTTCTTCTTCGGTTCCAATGGAATCCCCTTCAACAACACTCTCATCCTGTTCTGCCACTTTCTCTTCTTCCACCGGTTTGTGCTGCTTTATAGAACCAGGCAACTTAACAGGAACAGCATCCTTCTCTCTTTTCTTCATAACTTCTAAGGCAGAATTACTCTCATCATCACGTTGTTCAGGATCTAGTTTCTTAGCCTTATCCTCACGAGCAGTTTCCTTATCCTTCTTCTTCATCTTCCATTGATCCTGAGTCTTCTCATCGTAATAATACTTGGCAGGAATTAATGCAAGAAGACCATCAAACGCACTAGAATTAGCACGCAGCCTCTCCTCTAGTAGATTACTCATTCTATGATTTATATTATCTCTGTCCTGTCTATTTCTTTTGAACAAATACCATAAAAATAGATTCAGTATTGGAATAATAACTTGAAATAAACAGAAAGGACTATGTTCGAAAAGCCTAAACTCATCGCAATGAAAAGAGCTCATCGCATTTTTTTTTTTTCACCAAAAATTTTTCTTCACCAAAAAAGAAAGAAAAAAACAACCAAAATTTTGTGCTACGGTATTTTCTTAGGAATTTTCTATGATTTCTTAAAGATTTCCCACGGCTGTTTCTGAGCATCAGGTAAAAATATACCGTAAAACGTAATATCACGTTAAAATTTCATATAATATCCTAATGGTTCAAATCAACCCAATTGTTCAAAATAACAACCGCTATTTCAATGTCCCAAAACACCAATTACCTGTATTATATTGGCAGAAGTATCTCTGTTGATATTATGTTTATTTTTTTGGCGATGAGTTTTCCGGTGAAAGTTGGTGAGTGGAAGTTTCTCTGTTCTGTAATGATATCCGCATATGATTTTCAGTAATGCAACGAAAGGCACAGCATGGTACAGAATATATAATCATATTAAGCATTACTCTCTATTTTCAATTCTATTATATTTTTAGGGTTAAGGTTTATTATGTTACTTTTGACGTAACGAAGCACTTTTATTTTAATTTTAAAGGGAACAAACCAAGCATCTTATCAGAAGTTCAAGAATAATAACACTGGTTGCTTACATTAGACAATCTGATAAGAGCAAAAAATGTTAAAACTTTGTAGAGGATTTACAAGAGGTATACGAAGTTATTCAACAAGGAGTTCATTTAAATCGGTGGAAGAAGTTAAACAATACCTGTCGAAGTCAACATGGTCAATTACCGAGATGTTAGAGCCTCCAGGGCCTAATGCGGATACTGTAAGAGGTATCCCCTCTGATTCAGAAGTTAAACAACTATTGAGCTTATCTGGGTTCCCTGTTCAGAGCTCGAATATTGAAGATATCAAGCAAAAATTGATTCGACAATTGTCGTTTATTAATACATTGCATAACACACCTCTAGATGAAGAAGACAAAAATCTGAGTGAAAATTATGCCCGTTTACTACCGAGACAGAACATTGCTTTGTCTTATGATGACTTATTACACAAGATTGAAAACATCCAGCCCGATCTGGAGACAGGGGAAGTCTTAGATAGTTGGGATGCAACGTCACTATCTCAAATTTCAAAGGATAATTTCTTTGTGGTAAGACAAGGTCTTCTAAAGGATAGAAACTGATCTGAAGTTCAATTCCTGTACATATATATATCCTGAACTTGATATATAAGCCATAAATATTCACAATTATTTTAATGTCATGATGTTAGATTTTTTTTATTTTTTGAATTGATTAAATATTTACATAGCACCATAGAGGAGATTAATATTTGCATATTATATCGTGTTTTACTGCATTTTTAGAATGTTATTATAACCATTTGGAAATGTTTTGGAGTCTACGCTCCCTTCTCTTCTTCATCATATGACTAATGTACCAACCATAGGCAATACCCATTAAGGAACCTCCTAAATGTGCAGCATAGTCAAAAGACCCCCATCTAAGCATACATCCAGCCAAATTCCATGCAACAGAACCCAAAAATGCAACCCAGGCACCACCTGGAATCGGGAAAACAAATAGCAATATCTTAGCCTGTGGGAATAAATAAGAGAAACAACCAAAAACACCAAATAAGGCACCACTTGCACCTAAACTTGGTCCAATCATCATGATTCTGGCAATTTTAGGGTACCAAAGAGAGAAAAGTGAACCTGCAATAGCACTATTCATGTATAGGGAGAAAAAATTAGCAGTCCCTAAAATACTGGCTAAAGAGGTCCCAAATGACCACAGCGCTAGCATATTCATACCCAGATGCCAAAATTCCTGGTGAGAGAATGCACTACCAATAATGGACCATTTACTCGAAAGATGGTCCTTCTGAAGTAACATATATTTTTGTAAGAATCTCCAACATTGTGGTAGTCTCCACAAACCAAATACAACCAAATTAGCACCAAGTAAGGTATAAACTAGATCCTTTGGGTTATGCTTGAAATGAGTGAACGGTGGCACAATGTTGAATAGGTAAGGTGATATGAAATAAATAACTGCCATAGACCCAATTCCAAATGCAGTTATAATCGCTAGTGAATTATCCTTTCCAGGCCCATTTTGAAATTGCTGAAACCTATTTAGCCTTGTGTAACGATCAGTACTACTGTCTTTGAAGACGCTCTCCCATCTAGCCTTCAATGATGATTTTGTGGATAAATCCCTTCTTATCAATTTATTGAGAATTGGAGACCTGCTATTTGTGATAAATGTCCTGTTAATTATCGTATCTGTGTTCAATCTAACTGGTGAACGTACTAGTCCAGTTCTTATTTGTGAAAGTGGCGAAATAAATTGCCTTCGTAAACCTAACCCCAGAAGCATCTTTTATTCTTTGATCAATTTATCGAAGCTAATAATTTTAAAGGAAATAGAAAAACCAATTAGTCAGTGTTCACAAATTATAATTTACTTCCTTTTTGTCATTTTAGTTGATTTTTTCAATGCTATCCTGTTTTTAATTTTTATCAAGTCATCAGGTAATTGAAAAAAAAAAAGAAAAAAAAGCTTGAGCTGTGCTATAGTTGCAAAATAAAAAGATAAAGAATAGTTCTATTTTGCTATATAAACATTGATAATATTAATATTATCGATTATATAATATGCATTATGTAGTCATCATAATAAAAAAGCGGGAGTTCGCATCACTCACAATATGACTGTCTCCTAATCGGCCTCGAATTCGATTAGATCATTATTAGATGGCTGGATAGATGGAATAATATCAAGGTTTTTTTGTTCCATAGATTTCGAAGAGCTTGTATTGTCATCTATGATATCCAGTAATGTCTCCTTGAGTAGTTCATGTTCTTCATGATCTTCTGTGAAATCATCAACGTCTTCAGCTTTATCATCTTTTGTAGTCGGAGTTGGACTGCTAGCTAGTACAGCACCACCAGGTGTGTCTGATGAACCAATACTGGAACGTGTGGCCACAGAATCAACACGACGACGTACCTGTTCTGCGACCCTCCGGCCGTCTGCTAATATACCATCAAACATATTTCTGAGTGCCTTACTTCTATAGTTGTTGGCCTCAACCGCCTCATCAATATGAATTGAGTTCTTCAAAGTCGATGAAAAGAACATCTCATAGGTTTCGTCAGCTAAGATGATCATTCTAAAAGTTGCAAGATCCAATATTTTTGGATGCGATGGATCTAGTGCAGGATTAGCCATGATAGATTCAAATTTCTTTTTCTTCTGTTCTTTGACTTGTAAATCCTCTGAATCATCGTCAGATAAATCAATGAGGTTGATACTCTCATCTAGTTCTACAGATTTGGCATACTCAAAGGCTCTCTGTAGGAAATTACTAGCCGCTTTCAAGTATCTTTCTGATTGTTCAGAACGGTATTTTTCTTCTTCGATTGTGACACCAGAGGGTAAATTAATATCTTCCATTGTTCTGATTTGCTCACCCTTTTCCTTTACCAACTTCTCGGCAATATCATCTTCCAATTTCTGTTTAGTCAGTAAGTCAACGTATTTCCCAGTCTTCCATGGATCAGTTAATAATAACAGGCCCTCAGAAAGCTGGAGAACCTCGTCTTTTTCTAGTTGACCATCACCATCTGTATCATACAATGAGAAAAAGTAATTGATTGATTCTAGTAAGTCCTGTGATAACAAATGATCAAGACCTTCAACCACATCATTTAAGGTCAATTCACCAATTTTGGCAGAGTCCCATCTATTAAATAATCTCTTTAAGAAATCACTTTTTTGTTTTCTAAATGATGGGTCATTATCACTCTCAGAAGGTTTAGCCCAGTCACATATTTTCTTCATGAATTGGTAGAATGTATCAAATTCCATATTTGACGAACCTGTTCCTAGACTAATTTTGTGAGTTTCAATACTCTGATAAAATATATCGTATATATTTGCCAAGTTTTCATCACTTATGTTGTAAGTTTTTGGCATATGGCGTATTTGAGTACGTTTAACAAAAGTCTCAATGTTTTGGAATACGTCTTTACGGTGCTTACTTCTCTCTTGCAAAATAACTTGGTCAGTGATGACGTCAAACTCTTTGAACGCTGTGACTAATAGCTCTTGAAACTTCGTTATTTCCCTCATCTTTGGATCCGGAGAATCAGGATGTAATTTTGTGCCCAAGGAAAGGAAATAGTTTTTAATAATAGCGATGAACATACCATCATCATCAGCTTGCAAAATATCTTCGGCGTTAATTTTCAAAATGGCTAAAGCAACCTGGAATAGTGATCTAGGACCATTGAGAAAAAATAAATCCATTATTCTAACAGCATATTCGATAGGCATGGACGTGAAAAATAATGACAAAAACCAAGGTAAGGATACAATGGACAGTTGTATATCATGCTCAACAATGTATTCCCATAGAACTGGCATTCTTTCTTCGACAAAGGCTTCAAAAACCTTCTGATCTAGTAATGTACCGTACATGGTCTTAGAATAATATCCAGGAACATAAATATCACATATGTTGTTTAAACACCAAAAAGCTTGCTCTTCAGTCATATAAATCAGAAGACCAGCTACTACAATATTCATAGCTTGACAATAACCGACGTCTGGATTTTTCCAAGAATATGCAGTCAATACATTTCTTAATCTTTGAATACCCTCTGGTTTTTGATATGCAGAATATTCTGGTAATGATCTCTTCAAATCTTTTTCAATCTCTTCGATAGCCTGAGAAGTCTCTCCCTGATGCTCCTCCAAGATCTTCTGGTATCCTCCTGGATTTTCGTATCTTAAATACATTGATCCAGAGCAGTATTCCCATATTTCACCTCTCAAACGATTTGGAACACCAACTCTCATTAACTTATAAAATGTATGATTGCGGACCAATGATAAGTTAGCACCATTGTCTTTGAAATATTCAAACCATAATCTTAGCTTTGCTTTTTCTTTCTGTATTGATGGACTACCAGGATACTTATATTGCTGTCCCAAACCAGCCTTTGGTGGCATGGTATCAGCAATACGAAGCACATTTTTATAGATCAAATACTCTGAGTAGCATGTATCCAGGAATGGCTTTAATCTCTTTGCGTTTGGGATGTTATCTCGTAGTAACTTCTTCAACTGATCGCAAAACTTCTCGGATCTATGTTTCAAACTAACAAATTGGATAAGAATCTGTGTTCCTGAATATAATGTTACCAACAGGACAAAGGAATAAGAATTAGAAGGTGACCGCTCAACACGTTTAATAGTAGATATATTCAAAACCATTACACAGGAGGTCTCATCGAAACCGTCCTTAAACACGAGGTAATGCTGTGTAAGAAATATCTTACCAGGAAATGCGTACTGAATAGGATTATTACCATTTCTAGCTCTTCCATTTACTTTCTCTACATTTGCCAGTTTACTGTGAACATGCGCAAATGCCAAGTCCGCATTGGAATCATCGATTATGACCTCACCTTCCGATAATTTATATTCATTACGGAACTTCTCATCCCTCGTTAAACTAGGTGTAAAACTCTCAGTCAGCTTAGACTTAAGGTTTTCAAAAAAAGACATCTGTTGCTGTTGTTTTTTTCTAATAAACTTCTATAAAATAAATATCTCCCTTAATTTTTTTTCTTTTTCTGCTTCTTCTCTTCCTTCTTTTCTTTCCTTTCTTACTTGGTTTATTATTTTAGAAGAATTATAGTATTGATAATTGCTTAACAGATATGCCTCTTGTCTGTCAATTATAGATCCAACTAAAGTCCCTCTCGATTACGAAATGAAGTAAAAATGAAAACCTGGCCATTTCTTCAAATTTTTTGGAAGGGTCGCAAGAAAAAAAAAAAATCAGCTAACTGCCCTTTAAATTTTTATTTTTTTTCTTTCACCAACGGAAAAATAGGGTAAGGCTTAGAAACCAGCGCGTGGAACGCGTAACATTCCCGATCGATCTTTTTCTCGAGAGGTACGGGTACTTCTGTGTAGGTTAACTGGTAAGACCGAAAACACCATCACTTACATGATAATTTTATTGAATTTCCAATGGGATGTCCTGTGCTGAGGCGTCATCGAGGATCTGGTGCATTGTAATGGTCATAGTCTCGTAGTCATGTACAGGGTTTGCGCATTCATAGACTGTTCTCAGAGTGTTTAAGTAATACATTTTAAATAGTTTATCGAAGGTACCCATATTGATGCCATTTAGCCAGCCGTTGGCTAATGGGTAGAAGAACTTAGAAGCGTAGTCACGGAATCTGTTCAAGATCTGTTCGTGAGATTGTAGGAGCTTCTTAGACTTCCATACAGTCTTTCCTGGTCCAACTAATGATGTTTGGTTTATTTCTTGGATTGTCTTTTGCTTAGCATCATTATGCCAAGGTAACTTCGCAGTTGGGAAATCATACTCGGGTTTTAATATCTGCTCGTCCTTGTAACCTCGCAGCTCTCTAGATGCCATAGAAACTGATAAGAGTAAGGACATTCGCTGTTGTAATGATAACTCAGAATTGAAGAGAATCTCGTACAGTTTTTTGATATTATCTGGAACTATTACTATTATACTAACTAAGGCATTGACCCTGTACTCTTCAAATTGCTTTTCACTAATATCGTTATTCAGCAGTGCTATACTTGAGAGTAATTGCGGTGCAAAATAATTTACTTCAGTTTGAAAATCTTTCTTCTGTCTCACTAGCCGTATCACATTTTTCAAAAGCTTGACCTTATGAGGAACTGTTTGTTTCTCGAAAGCCGTGGCTAAATCCTTCATAAATACATACCCATTGTCATCATCGTCACCTTCTTCTTCTTCATCATCACTGTCTTCTATCGATAATTTATCCAATGTTATTATATGATTTGATTTATTCCCTATCTGGGATACTTGTTTCGGTATAGTGCTAGCATTCAGCTTATCCCATTCGATCCTTTTATCAAATATGTTTGTTGTTGTTACAAAACTGTCAATATCTATAGTAAAGTCACTATTATATTGAATCTGGTCTCTACTTGCGAGCTTGGCAATAAACATTGTTCTTTCTCTTATTATGCGATCCTTTTCTGATAATCTCTTAGTAACGGCGTTTAAGAATGTGTCAAGATGACATATGTATTCTTTTTGTTCATCTGTGGTATATTTTTTCAAGATCAGCGCAAACAAAGTGCAAGTCTTTTCATCTGTCTGATTATCAATCCTGCTAAATTTTGTCAGTAAATATTTAATCAGTTCAGTTATCTTCGGAAGTAGTAACAAACTAATTATCAACTCCTGGAAAGAAATATAAGTAAAATTGTAAATCTCATCACTATCTATTATGCTCTCTATCTCTGAACGTTTTAAGATAGCCAGAATCGATAAAAAGGTATCAGGTGTACATTTACTCTCCAAATATCTTAGCATTGCTCCGCTTATAACTTTCCTCTTACTTAACAGACTTGCTCGGCTCATTATGTTTAAGAACGATTCAAATGATGTTTGGTCTGTTAGAAATACAGTAGAGAATAATTCTGCAGGAACAAACAACTTATGGAAGCTCACAAAAGAACTAATAAATGACGACATTATATCCATCTCTTTGACACTCATAGGTTCAGTTATTACTAGTTTTAACTCATCGCACAGTTTCTTAATATATGTAGTAACATCAACGGTATCCGCCAAGAAGTTGTATACCGTACTCCCCGCAAATAATTTCCGGAAAATTTGTTCCTGAAACCTAATTTTGCTACTTTGCTCCAAATATTTCTTCAAATATCCCTCATGGTTTAATAGTAGTATCTTGACATATTCACAGTATATTCTACGCTCACTTTGTTTCGAATCTAAACTAGCACCAAAACTAACCAATTGAGACAGGTTTTTCAGATCATTCAAAAAAATTTGGCTTAAGTGATCATTTATTTCTCGGGACCAGACCATATGATGTGGCACAACGTACTTGATCAGCGACAAAACTGTCTCCAAGTCCAGGTCTCCATTGAGCTGTCGGAGATAGCTTAAAACGTCTTCCTGCTGCAGCGGCTTCTTAAACAAGGCAGCAACCATTTGAAATTATATCCTGCTGATTCAAAAGCGCTCCCTACCCTTGCTTACTAGTCGAGCTCATCTCCCCCAATGCACATCCATCACGAAATTTCTTAATTTCACGATTTTTTTCTGTTTTGTTTGTTTGTTTTCTTATTTAGTTTTCAATCTTCGCATTGGCACAGATATTTCCGTACAACGGCTTCCCACCTACATAAAAACAAAGCTAACTAAAAAAAAATGTATTAAATTTGATTTTTGTACCAATTGGTTGTGCATTAACTAATCTTTAAACCTTGTTTGGTATTCTAAAAAGGTTGTTAAGGAGATTTTGATACATTCCTTATTCCTTGTATAGGGAGAGAAGTTCTGTTTGATTTTGCATCAGAAGAGAATTCAGAGATATTTAATATAGAAGCTAAGAATCTGGATGTCCAAACATACAACGACTCTAAATGAGATTGATCTTAATACGACATTTATAGGCAAGACTCAGATGAATTCGAAGAAAAGAACTGTTGAGGAATGCTGTAATAGATTGGCGGAGATCACGGGCTATATTGAGAGTGGAATAGATTCTGAACTGGATAAAGTTAGTTGTTGGTTTGAAGAAACATATGTGTATCTAATCAGGGTGCATGATTTGAAAGGTCTCAGGACTCTTGTTAAGCAACACTTGATGTTAATTGTGAAATTGATCAATGGAAATCAAACAACTCAGGCGACAAAACATATTACCTCATTGTACAATCACACCAATATTGATCCCATCAAAAACAATATATCTGATATACTGGTAAGTGATTTTACACAATTTAATATTGCATATTTATCTTCGCTGAAGGTATTAGTTTTACAGCTTATTTTGAAAAGGAAACTCGGTGAGCATTACATGGGCGCAATCATTGAAATGTTTTCCAATGACGAAAGGTATCTGCTGGTAGATGAGAAGTTTAAAGTAGGTACTATCCTCAAGTTACTGCTTAATTTTTATACGATACTCCCGAAATATAGGATTCTCTTCGGGCTCAAATTTCTGCAATACTTGAAACAGTACGACATCCCATTTGAATCGTATATTAAAAATATGTCTAGAGAGCAATATCAGAAACAGTTGATTAAATCAGCAAGAAAAACGAATGGGACGTATGAAAAATACTTCAACTCCTTTTATATTGCCTATTCAAAATACTGTAACACTATTGATAAAATTATGGTTCGGGATATCCTAAATTCAGATGGTGTGCGTGAAAAGATCTTAAAGGACAATAAGCTGGTCTTATCTTTATTTGATCTGGACGTATACAGTATCAAATATTATTGTTTGTCATTTGATGAATTGAAAACGCTCTTGAGCACCATACTGAAAATTAATATACTATTTGATTCTGGCAAAACTGAGAAATCTCTATCTTACCTTTTGTGTATATGGAAAACTCTGAAAGGAGAGGGTTATGAATTAACGAAAGTGATTACCAAATTAATGGATAAAACTATTATATTTATTAATGACATTAATGAAATGAATAAGACTTTAGAAAATTTAACTATTGAACTTAGTGATTGTTTAGTTCAGACCTGCCTCAATAAAAACCTGCTAACACCTATTACCAATATTACCACCGTACTTTTTAATTTATCCCTAAAACTCAAAAATGAAGTGTTTTTGAAAGAAGCAGTCGTATATGAATCATTACTCACTATGAAATATGGGAGCGGGTCATGGGTTATGGACTCTAATAGAATCAATAGAATGCTGTCTGGTACATCGTCATCATCGCTTAGACAGCATATTTTTCAAGGATTTTTTAATATCTTTATGTTTTCAAATATTACGTCCCTTGATGAATTATATGGCGCCATAGAGACTCTCGTAAAATCTTCCAAAAATAAGTTGAGACAAATGGATATCATCACTAAATTGAACTGTTCCAATATTATGTACATATTGTTGTTCAATTTTCTAGGGAAAGAAATTCCCGAAAAATACCTCATGGATGGAACGTCAAGATTATTGGTGTCTTGCTTGTCCGGTAAGTCTGATATTGACGTCAAGGATATAAACAACTATGATGGTACAAGGAGTATATTATCAGAAAGCTATAATTTCTTGAAATGCGTATACCTTCTTAATTATGATATTTCTAGATCGACAACTAACTATGTCATTCAGATTGCATTTAATATTTCTACAAATGCATCAATTTTAAGTGGTACTGGATATGCTTCTCCTCTGAAGGATACTTTCATAAAAAACTTGCTGGTATATCTTGATCTTAATCAATATGACAAAGCCATTATGGATCTATATGATCATTTGACAATGATTGATAGAAGTATTGGAAATATGATATCGTTTTTGCAGTTAGCGTATTTACGAGCATTAATGCGATTACAATATTCTATGAAGATTGATAGGTTATACACAGAATTCATAAATGGTACAGTTTTTAATGAGGCCAGCACAAGTCTACACAATCTGCTTATTGCATTCGAATTTGGTATGTGGTACAAATCAATAAATATAATGGATGAGATTTTGAGCAAAGTTCCTAAAACAATGTTGGACTCCATTTTAGATTATAAAACAAATGAAAACTTAAGTGTCGATAACTATTTATTGAAGTTAATTATAAATGTGAAATATTATCGGGTAATTGCAGCAATAAATGAAAGTACTATGGAAACTAGTGATGCTATTTCTAATGCCAAGCTGTCATTACAATTAGTAAAATCTATCCTCAAAAAGGACGTTCCTCGCCAACACTTCGTGAATTTTCTTTTAATTGATGAAATGATATGCTCTTTGACCCAACTGCTGTATTTGTTTTGTAATCTGGGTTTAGAAAAAGATGCTCTTTTCTATTCAAAAGAATTAACAAGTCATATGTGTAGAATCTCTTATCCAAGAGTTGTTTATTCTATCTTCATGGCTTTAATCGAATTTTACGAACTCGAGAATGATACTGAAATGCTTATTTTAACAAAGGATAAGTCAAACGCAACTTTTAATTTCATTAATGGTGAACATGATATCAGCAGTACGTTAATGTTTTTCTACACCAATAAAGAGTATAAGAAAATAAACGAGTCGCTTCAAGTTTATTTTGGTTCAAATATCAAAGAAACATTACTTCATGATTATTGGATGTTGAAATTAGGTGAGGTACTAATCTTAGCACCTAATAGATACGAAAGCTGGAATTCCGTTAACAAAATACAAAATTCCTATGCCTCACTATTAGATCATATTGAATTAAATCCAACTTTCAGAGGTCTAAATGAGTCAGTCTTATCGACACATTTTTGGAATACGGTTAAGGCGAGTCACCATGATACTTTAGATGATCTACCAAGTAATTCCAGCCCAGGAACGAAAAAATCATCGAACATGACTCCTAAACGAAAGAACTTAACAAAAGATTTTGACAAACAGGTTCTTATTCGAAAGCTACAAACAATATTGGAGATGATCAATGCTATTGACCCAATAGCTCTGAACAGGAAAAATCAGATAATAATCTCGAATATATTCATTATATGTTCAATTTTGTTGAATTCCACTCATGATTTAGAATTAAATGCATATACCGTTCTCCTAGAGAAAGTATTAGAGCTGAAAAATATAACGAGTACATTACCGGTATTGTACGAAAAGCAGTTATCCATAAAAAAAATCGAGAGAGGAGTTTCTAGAACTAACTTGCATAAACCATCTAAAGAAGGTATTTCACTTGATTTTTCTGCGAATGTTTTGTTTGATAAAGCAAACTGGGATATAGATATTGTCCAGCTTGACTATTGCTCAATTTCAAATTCATTAGTCATAACAAAATTGTCAGGACAAAATAGAAAGCTTCAAGTGGTTAAAGTTCCATTAAATAGAGGGATTTCTAGGGATCCAG
This sequence comes from Nakaseomyces kungkrabaensis, assembly GCA_030556385.1. Lineage (NCBI taxonomy): Eukaryota > Fungi > Ascomycota > Saccharomycetes > Saccharomycetales > Saccharomycetaceae > Nakaseomyces > Nakaseomyces kungkrabaensis. The sequence goes on along the minus strand of JAKTPY010000018.1, from coordinate 110,301 downwards.
ACAGTATTGAATTAACGTTTGAAGACGCAAAAAGGGCATTAGAGGACATAGTCAATTCAAGTAATATGAGCATTACCAAAACTGTTACAGATAATATAAAAACTAAGACTGACAGACATGATTGGTGGGAGAAGAGATATGAACTTGATTCTCGTCTACGTGATATTTGTGACAAAATTGAACAGTCTTGGATAAACGGTTTAAAAGGTCTCTTAAGCGGGCACTATTATCTACCAGAAATGGTTATTTCGTTTAGGAACTCCTTCAATTCTATCTTGGAGCAGGTTTTACCGAGTAGGAAGAATGGTGAATGCAAAATGAATAAGGTTGAATTAGAGGATTGGGTCATGTCTTTATTTTTAGATTTGGAACCAACAGATAAAGATTTTCTATCTTCACTAGAAGATTTGATATATTTTGTTCTAGATATTTTGCTTTACCGTGGAGAAGAGAATGCGTATGATGAGATTGATTTTGGTTTGATGCATGTGCTAATAGAAGAACAGATAAGGACGCTCCAACTTGAGTATACTTCGAAGAAAACATCTGATCATACTTTTTTAGTGATTGGTACATTGTGTCATAACATTCCTTGGGAATCTTTATCCTTCTTCAGAGGAAGGTCCACCTCAAGAGTCCCCTCTCTAGAGGTACTGTTTAAACTCTTGGAAAGCAATAACTTCCAGTTACCAGTCACAGTAGATAAAAAGGAGCGAGTTTCTATGATCGTCAATCCAAACTCGGATTTAACTAGGACCGAAAATAATTTCAAAGGGAAGTTTATGGAAATGGAAAGATCTCGGCCAAATTCTAAATTAATAATAAACCAGAAACCATCAGAACAAGAATTTCTAGACTGCTTGATTAATTCCAATGTATTCGTATATATTGGTCATGGAGGTGGTGAACAGTATATACGCCACTCTTTGATTAAGCAAAACGAAAAGCTCCCTCCTGTTTTTTTGCTGGGCTGTTCTTCTGCATCGATGAAAGAAAAGGGTGTTCTCCAATCGCCTTGTGTCACATATTCATATCTGATTGGTAATTCTTGTATGGTTTTGGGAAATCTATGGGACGTAACTGATAAAGATATAGATAAGTTCAGTTTATCTGTCTTCGAGAAAACAGCATTAACAGAGTTATCGAACAAAAACGAGTCTGTAACCACTACGGAGGCCGTAGCTAATTCAAGAGATACATGCCATCTAAAATATTTGAATGGTGCTGCACCTGTCATATACGGATTACCAGTTATATTCATCTAAAGAAAGAAAAAACTGCAACGATATATATAATTAAATATTTAATGATCATAACACACGAATATCAACGTGTCCATCTTATAGAGATTTTCGACTTTTTTTTTTTGGTGTGCGCGTTGGCGGTTGGGTTGACAAAAAGACGTTGGATCGATGAAATCTTTAATTCCGAGAACCAGTTCTATTATTAAGATAACGAGAAGCCAATTTTTCCAATTTGCTAAATAACTGATATCTAGAAGGTGCAGAGTGAGATAATAACAAATATAGGAGGTCAATTGAGTTATTAACAAAATTTGATCTGTCTTTAACAAGTGAATAAATCACAATTGAAAAAATACCTAATATTCACATCTCTTTTCCTGGAATTCTGCCTTATATTTAGACTGAGCATTACCATTTTTCATTTTTTGTTTTTATTTTTATTTTTATTTTGCATCATCAGACATTTTTCTAGGATACTCAAGTAAACTCGTTGTATTATATTAAGATGGAGAAAATTCAAGAATGGATGCAACCGCAAAAAGACCAAGATGCCGAGGAAACGATTCCAAATTACTGTAATAGATTGCAATTTGCCACTAATCTGGATGATAGGCGTAACGCTGTCTTAGGCTTAAAGTCATTCAGCAGACAGTATAGAGAGACTGTCATAGCTTCTGGTTTGAAGCCTTTGCTGAACGCTTTGGGTCGAGAGAACAATGACGATGATATCGTTAAGGCTGGTTTAGAAACATTATTGATCTTGTTTATTCGTGGTGATGGTGATGAAGATAAGACTCGTAACTGGATCTCTCAGCATTCAAGAGCGAGGAATGGTAAATACCCATCTCCACTGGTTATGATGCAGGAAGAAGAACAAGTAGACCAGTTTTCATTATGGATTGCTGATGCTCTAACACAATCAGATGAATTATTACAAACTATTATTGAGTACTTGGAGTCAGAAAACTTTCATATCAAGTTATATACCATTCAACTGCTTGAAGCAATTATGGTTGCTAGACCATCTAGAGCTAGAAATGCAATGATTAACGTTCCTACATGCATCTCCACACTTGTAGCATTACTAGATGATATTCACGAACCTATTAGAGATGAATCTATTTTGCTTTTAATGTCTGTTGTCAATGATTCCCCACATATTCAAAAATTGGTTGCATTTGAGAATATCTTTGAAAGGTTATTCTCCATCATAGAAGAAGAGGGTGGTTTAAGAGGATCACTGGTTGTCAATGACTGTTTGTCATTGGTTAATAATATCTTAAAATATAATATTTCCAATCAAACCTTATTTCTGGAGACTGGGAATCTTCCAAAGATTGCACATTTACTGAATGAGCCAATATCAGATGAAGAAGAGTTTTTCTGGAATGATCAAAGAATTATTAATATTAATATCGTTTTAGATATTGTTAGTTTGACAGTCGAACCAGGTAATACTGTTACAAAACAGCATCAATCGATCCTGCTAGACTCCCATATTTTGCTGGTTGTCCTTCGTATTGCTTTTTTCCATAACATACCTAAAAGAGTTAGATCCCTTGCTTTAATGGCAGCTTCAGATATGATTAAAGATAATGAATATGCACAGTTGGAATTTGGTAAAATTGATGTGCCTTATTTTGATCCGTCTTTACCAAGCGACACCAAATTTGACAATTCTCGTTTGGTTCCAGTGGTTGACCTATTGATAAATTGGGCTTTATATGCAAACTCTGTACATACCTTTGATACCAGAGCAGCAGCAAATCATCTTCTAAAAGCTTATCTATCAAATAATATGGTATTACAGAAGAAAGTTTTGGATGGTCAAATTGAACATTTCAAAGAAATTGAGCAGGGTATTACATCTACTAGTGAAGGTAATTTGAAATGTAATTTGATCGAGGCGATATTAGTTTATGATCCTGACTTGAAATTAAACCCTTATAAACTTTTTTTCGCAACAGATATCATAATGTATCTCTTCCAGCATGACAACGAAGGAAATGGTGAGCTTCGTGAGTTATTTAGATTAATTAAGCTTGGTACACAATTAGAGGATGAAGAACAACTTACCAGTATTGAAACTATTGGTGAACTGATAGTCACATTCCTAACTTGTGAAGATAAGAGAATACCTATCTTTTATCTATCTTTTTTGATCTTCTGGCTTTTTGCTGATTTTACTGCTGTGAATGATTTCTTACTTTCTAAAGGTACCATTCAGTCTTTACTGGATTTCTCACATCAAATTCAAGATGAAGATGTCACTGTCAAATGTCTGATCACGATATTATTTGGTGTTACATTTGAATTTTCTTCAAAAACATCGCCAATTCCAAGGCTAAGTTTCTACAATATGATTACCAAATCTATTGGGCAAGATAATTACTCTTCTCGTATTAAGCAGTTTAAAGAGGGTTCGTTATATGCGAAGTCATCATTGGATATAGACGTATTTGATGTTGATGTTGATGATACGGGTTTACCGAAAATTTATTTTGATGAGTACTTTATTCTATTGTTTAAAGATAACTACTATAGAATCTTGAGAAGCTTTTCTCATGATCCAAATGAAGAACCAATAGCTATGATATCCTTTGAAACCTTTGAAGAAATTCAAAACCAATGTAGTAAGCTGAGACATGATCTCAAAAACTTGGAAGAAGAAAGTACAAATGTAAAGACAGAGTTGGAACAAAAACTAGGCCAACTCGAAAAGAACTTCGAAAGTGCGGATACTGAAAGAAAGTCCTTGACCGAGAAGTTAAATGAACTTACTGAGAAACAGAATAAACTGCAAGTTGAGTATGAAGGTAAGTCCAAGGAACTTGAAGAACTTCATTCTCACCGTAAAAACCTTGAAGAGACGAACTTGAAGCATTCTAAAAAGAACGAAGAAACAACAAAGTTGATGGAGCAAAATAAAGAAAAAATATCAACTATGGAGAAACAAATCAAGGATTTTCAAGTTGCCAAACAAAAAGCTGATGAAGGGATTAACAAAATGAATAAAGAACTTTTTTCATTACAAAGGGAAAAACAAGTTTTTGAAGATAATAATAAAAAGCTTCAAAAGGATGTTGAGAAATTGAAGAAAGAATACGAATCAAAAGAATCGAAATTGAAATCCGAAATCGAAAAGAAACAAGCATCTATTATTGACATTTCAGAGAAAATAAAAAATACAGAAAGTCAAGTTACTGATTTAAAGGATCAGGTAAAACTTTTAGAGAAAGATGTTGATGAATGGAAATCCAAATACCAAAATCAAGAGACATTTGTTGGTAAACTGACAGAAAAGTTAAAAACTCTTGCAGCTACCTATAAAGAACTACAACAAGAAAAGGATAGAATACAGTTGAGTTTGGAAAGTTCTCAAAAGCAGAATTCTAGTGAGTTGGAAACAATCACAAATGAAAAAAAATCTCTAGAACAGCAATACTTGCAGTTGTCTGACGAAAAGAAGGACCTTGAACAAAAATTGGCAGCAGTTGAAAATACTTTGGAAAAAACTAAGGTCGAATTTGAATCTCAATCTAAAGATCTAGAAGGGGAAAAAACAAAGTTGAAATCAGAGATCGAAAAGCAGAGATCAGTAGTTGATAAATTGAATACTGAATGTACCGATTTAAGCACTAAGAGTGAAGAATACACCAAGCGTGTAAATGAATTAGAGAACCTAGTTGAACAAACAAACAAAGAGTTGAGCTCTCTAAAAAAAGATCTTGAAGAAAAAACAGCAACAAATAAAACACTGGAGTCTAAGATCAGTAATCTTGAAAAAGAATTGAAAGTTAAGGAAGAAAACTTAGCAAAGATAGCTGAAAGTAATAAGCATGATATTGATAAAATAAAATCTTGTGAAAATGAGATCGAAAATCTGAAAGAAGAGACTGATCAATTTAAATTAGAAAATAAGGAACTAAAAGCCAAAATTGAGAAAGTGACCAAAAATGAAAAAAAGTTATCAAACGAAATTGAGCAAAAGGTAAAGGATATCGAGAAGTTAAATGCAAATATGGCTACTATTTCTTCCGAAAAAGAAGAGTCGCTGAAAGAGTATGAAACTCTCAAGAAACAATTTTCTGATAGTCAAGCTGCCAAAGATGCTTTGCTTGAGGATTTAAAGAAAGCCAGGCAAGATATTGAAAAGTCTGAAAAGGATTTCTTGGAAATAGAAAAGAAACTCGCCGATACTGTAAATGAGCTCAAACAGTTGCAAATCTCCTATAATGAAGTTAAAGCTGCAGAAAAAACGTATGAAAAGGAAAAAGATACCTTAAATAAAAATATTGCAGAGTTGAAGAAGTCTAATGCTGATACATCTAAAGAGGCAAAGAAAAAACTTGAAATTGCTCTACAAGAAAAGAACTCTCTTGATGGTCTCTATAAGGACTTGGAAAAAAAATCCGAAAAACTTGCAAATGAGATCGAGAGATTGAAGGCTCAAATTCAAAGGGATACAGATGAGGCTTCTGCATTGAAAGAACAAAATAAAAAACTCAAAGATGACGCTCATGAATATGAGAAGCAGTTAGAAGAGAAAGATAGTACAATAAAAAGCCTAACGATCAAGGTTGAAAAGATAGAAAAGGAGCTTGAGGTTCTCAAAAAGAGTAAAAATGAGATGCAAGTCTCAAAAGATGACCTTGAAAAGGAACTAAAAGTATCTCGAGCTGAAAGAGATGAACTTGAAAGAGAGTTAAAGGAAGCTTCGGAAAAGAAGAAAGAACTTGAAGGAGATTTAAAGGAAGTTTTGGAAAAGAAAAAAGAACTTGAAAAAGAGTTAAAAGAAGCTGTGGTCGAAAAGGATGAACTCATATCCCAACAACATGAGCTGAAGTCCAACTTGGATATACTTACTGCAGAAAGAGACAACCTCCAGAAATCTGAGAAGTCATTAAAAATTAGTATGGATAACATAAAAGATAATCAGAAGAGTAGGGAGTTGAAATTAAGCAAAGACCTCCAAAATTTGCAAGCAGAACTAAAGAAAAAATCAGAAAACTTTGAGAAGGAGAGAAAGATGTTAAATGAAGATTCATCAACAGTCACGAAAGAGTACTCTGAAAAGGTTACCAAGTTGGAAGAAGAACTATCTAAAGTTGAAGCTGAAAAGGCTAAAATTGTTGATGAACTTGATCTGTTAAAGAGCGAATCTGCGGCAAATCAAGCCCAAAAGGAGAATGAAATTTCAAAACTACGTGAAAGAATTGAGAAGTCTGAGAAGGACATTCAATTGAAAGAAAAGCTTATGACTAAAATTAAGGAAGAGTTGAAAGCCAAAAAGGAAGCATTTTCTGATATGGATAAAAAACACCAAGATACTATAAAGAATCTCAACTCTGAAAAAATAGATCTCTCTAAAAAAATTAAGGATTTGGAAGCAAAAAGTTCATCGTCAAGCCAGGAGCTCGTTGAACTTCAGAAGCAATACAAGAAAATTGAATCTGATCTTGAAACTAAGGTAAAGGAAATAGAGAAATTTACTTCAGAAATTAAGGAATTCGAAGAACTTAGAAAGTCTGAAGGAACAGAATTGGAAAAACAGAAGAAATTACTAGAAAAGGTAACCAAGGAAAAGAACGTTGTTGAACAAGAGAAGGAAGAATCTGAAAAGAAGATCCTATCACTTCAAAATGATATTGCTGAACTAAAAAAAGATAACAGTGAAATCTCGAATTTAGAGAAATCAAGTAAGGAGTCGAAACTAAAGATCGATGAGCTCAAGGTGGAGAATGAGAGATTGGATTCTGAACTTCAAAAGAAAATCACTAATATTGAAAGCCTTGAATCAAAAATTAAAGCTCATAATGATAAGATAGTGAAATTAGAGGCAGATAACAAAGAATTGGTAGCTTCTCTTGAAGATCGAAAGGGAATCGTGGAGAAGTACAAAGAGCAAATTGAGAAATTGGAACTTCTTTCAAAGCAACAACAAGATGATAAGAAGTTGTTAGAAAAGAATATATCGGAGTTGAAGTCTTCTGTTGGTAAGCTTGAGAAGGAAAAATCTGTCTCAAGCAAAGAATCTACAGCAAATTTTGAGAAATTGAAAAAGATTGAGAAGGAGCTTGAAGATCTAAAATCAACTCAAGTCCAGGAAAATGGACAGCTGAAGGCATTGACTGATGAATTGCAGAAGGCTAAATCTAATTCTATTGAGAAAGAAACTGCATTGACATTGATGCAAGATGAGCTTTCGAAGAAATCCAAAGAATTTTTTAAGTTGGACGAAGAGTTAAAGAAAACAAAAGAAGACAAAGATGTGCTGATATCAGCACTAAAGAAGGACCTGGCTAGTAAAACAAAGGAACTTCAGACGGTAGAGGAAAGTGTCAAGGCTTTAGAAAAGCAAATGAGAGAGAAAGACGTTCAGTTGAAGAAGCAGCTAGAAGACAAGGAAATTCAGCTCAAGAAACAACTGGATGATAAGGAAAAACAAATTAAAACTCTCCAAACATCTAGTAATGAAGCCAATAAGAATGAAGCCAATGAACTTGAAAAAATGAAATTGGAGATTGCAAAGCTAAAAGAAAAGAATGAAGAATTAGAAAAGAATGTCGCAGATAGATCCGAAATTGATGACCTGATGTTGTTAGTCACTGATCTAGATGAAAAGAATTCTAAGTATAAGCAAAAACTTGAGGAGTTGGGTGTCGATGTTTCATCAGACGAGGATGAGGACGATGAGGACGATGAAGACGATGAAGACGATGATGATGATGAGTGATCATATTAGAGTTTAAAATTTACTGTTTTAATATTTGTTATTATAGACTATATATAGCAGTCATTGATAAAGAATTTTTTTTATATTTATTGCGTTTAAGATCAAAATATGCAAGTTGGCTCTCAATGTATGATTTAGATGTCTAGCATTCCATTTATGTCATATCTGGAACGTGAACGAATGTAGGGATCTAGTTCAGAGTAGTTTGCTGTCAGTTTTCTTCCTATATTAATTCTTTTTCTTAAAATGTTTGATGAGTCAGTATCATTTTCACATTCAATCCATTGTCTGGTAACCTCAATAAAATCTTCAATGATTGCCTTTCTCTTTTCAAGGATTTCGTCTCTAGTTTTAGTGTCTTTTAGGAGCCTGTCATATGACTCATCGATACGTTCGTAATTGTCTAGATCAATTTTATTCGAACCATCCAAATAAACAGGCAATTGATCGCATGCAATATGTTCCTTGAGGTCTTCAGTTGTCTTAGTGAAGAAAATTTTAGAAGCAACAACAGGGTCTAACCATTTTTTGATTACTTTCCAAATAGGTGAAAAAATCCATGGTGCTTTGTGAATATAAAGTTTACCTAAAGACTCTGGATAGTGTGCCTCAAAACAAGTGATCAAAAACTGGACAGGAGCGTAATCCATATTAGACATTGAGAAGTCGGACAAATCAAAAATAACTGTTGCTGTATCTACAGGATCCTTCAGGAATAATCTGGCTTGTTCTATAATTAGAAGGGAATACCTTTTCATCTCCTCCAAGTTTTGATCCTTAGCCCGATGCAATTTAGGACGAACACAGACAATTGGCCTACCGTCTCTATCTCTACCACAGATAACTGCTTTCTGCAATTCCAAGTTTCTTAGGAACCCTTCTTGACCATTGGTGTAGGCAGCTCTCTCACCTTCGTAAATAATTGTATCCACCTTGGATTCGTTAACTCTCCATTCCATAGTCTTAGCAATCATATCCATGGACTTATCCAAGTCCCATTTTCGAGCTCTGATAAATCTTAACAGCAATCCATCAGGGAAATCACCTCTAATCATATGCCAAAAGTCATCGCGGGTCTCATCAGGATTCATACTTTTCAGAGACTCATGAATATCGGATGCAGAATAAGAAGAGGAGGAACTATCATCATTGCCATCTACTTCGGACGAAGTATGAACTCTAAAGATAGTGGACCTCGACCTAGCACGGTTCTTCTTCATATCAGGTGTACTCAAACTAATAGCACGCTTTCTAGTACTTGCAACATCAGCATTTATAGCAATCCCCCAGAATTTAAATAGTTCAGCCCAAACACATTTCAACAGTTTTAATTGCTCTTTATTAAGAGTCTTAACTCTGAAGGCATAATCGTCTTCAGTCATTATTTTGTTTTACCTTACTTTCTTGTGTCTCTTATGCGTTTTAATGAAGAAGATAACTACAGTGCTTATATATATGAGGAGTTATATTTAAGGAGTTGTTGTTGCTTTTCTTATTTTACTGTCTTTCTCTATATCATTTCTTTCTTTCTTTTTTTTTACTTGATACTAATTTTGACAGCATATATACGAAGAATCCCTGTGGGATCGACAGTCTAACCTGTGCTTTCTACTTAGTATTTCACTATTTGCTCTACTTCAATTCCTTCTGGCATGGCCCCCACCATTAAAAAAAAAAAAAGAGTGCTTACTAAAACCTCGAATAGATCCACCTTGCTGAGTCGAAATGACGTTATAATTTTCTTTCCTCCCATTGTTCTCTTAGAATTTACCGTAGAACCACTTGAGTTTTTTTTTTTCATTTTCCTATTTTGGGCATTGAAAATAAAGAGATACAGAGAAACAGCCGTACTATTCCATTATTGTACCTTTTCTGTAATTGTACGGCTCCTTCTTTGTAATATTTCCCAATTAGGAATTAGTTATGCTCGAGAGATCTCGAGAGATAACGTAATATAGAAATTTTACCTAAAACAGTTTCCATAATTCCACCTTATAATATTGTTGAAGCAAAATAAAATAGATGCTATACTTTTTATATACAATTGCAGACAAGAATAATTAGGAAGATCAAGACAACAGTTAGTGGATTGGTATGTTCGAAATATTGAAGTTTGTTTACAATGACGTATTAATAATATGACAATATTATTGTGAATAGTAAATATGGAATACATAGTCTATGTTTATAAGCTATGTAATTGAATCATTGACTTTGGTATTATTGATATTTCCTACCAAAGAAACCCCCGTGCCCTGAGGACTGCCAAAAAAAAAAAATTAAAATAAAAATAAAAAATAAAAACAGATAAGATTCAAGTATCTGAGAACGTTAAAAAGTAAGCCTGACCTTAAAGATTAAGAACAATATAGCAACAGTACCTGTGTTAATTAAACATGATTGAGGTCCTTGATAAAGCTCCTGGTTATTGCGAGTTGAAAGAGAACGAGAGGTTTGTCTATATTCGTGACTTAGAGAAACATAATGGGAACGGCATCGCATGTATTATTAGCAAACCCAATAATGGAGTTTTCTTAAAACGGCTAGTGTTAATGGTACACGGGAGTTTGTCCCATAAAAATGCTATCTATCAACCTCTGCTAGCAGAAAGACTGAGTGAATTGGGTTACTGTACCATTAGGATTGATTTTAGAGGGCTTGGTGACTCAGAGGAAGTACCTGATCAAACTCTTGGTAGGACAATCGCGAATGATGTGGATGATATCAAGACCATATATAATGCTGTTTCAGATAGCAGAATTTGTGGCAATTTGTTTGGCCAATCTGAACTGATTTTTTACTCAATTGTAGCGCACTCTCGTGGCTCACTAGCAATGTTTAATTTTGCTTTACAACTTGAAAACACGCACATACCGTTGCTGGTCAACTGTTGCGGGAGATTCGATGGTAATGGCCTCATGGAACGATCTACAAAAAATAACCCTGGGTGGTTAGAAAAAGGTGGTTTTAAAGCTAAGACCCTTAGACTTGGTAAACTTGAAGAGGTGTGGATACCCAAATCAGAAACATTATCCGTTATTCAGGTTGATACAGAGATATACTCTCAGATTACTATGAAAACCAAAATTGTCTCCATATATGGAACAGATGATGACGTTGTCCCACCAATTGATGCCTCTAGAGACTACACATCGGTTTTCGAGGGCCATCACCAATTGATTTACATAAAGGGCGCAGGACATAATTTCTACGGAAAACCTGGGGATCTCAACATCAATAACTTGCCTTACAAGAGAGGGCTAGTAAATTACAATGTTGAGGTGGTCAGATGTCTGTACACGGTATTTGCATAGTCAATGAGAAACCAGAGAATTTGCACATTGCTAGCCTGGATGTAGATTACTTTATCAGGATCAAGTTATTACTTACCCGGTGGGACTCTTTGCTGCTTCTCTCTGTCTTTAGTTTGTTTGTTTGTTTGTTTTCTTTGCTCCCTGTGTCTCTCTGTCTTTGTCTTTGTTCGAAGGACTTCGTCAATTTTTTTTTTTTTTTTTTTTTGAAAATTTAAAAGGTAAACAAATCACACGAATAAACAAGTGATATGAAGAAGTTTAAATTTCTTTCCCAATTCATAATAAATGAAAGCAGTTATTTAATAGATTAGTAATATCATTTAATCTGGAGTTCCAATTGAATATTATTATAAGCTTTGCCATTTAGTCTTATATACAGCTTAGTTTAATACTTTTCTATCCTTTGATTTAAGGTTGTCCTTAATTTCCCTATTGAAAATAAAAAAGAAAAAAAAGGAATAACGATAACAAACTAGAAAAACTTTTTCAGGACTAGAAACATATTTGGGTATTGTAAAGAACTAAAATCAAGTTTTGAATAAGGCTGGAATAAAAATAGACCAATTCTCAATTAGAATTTTTATTTTATTTTATTTTAATTTCTTTTTTTTTTGGTCATAAGATATCGGATGAATAAAGAAGACTAGACCTGTTGTATCAATATCATTTTGTTTTTAATTATTTTATAACTGCAAGAGAAAGGATAACAATAACAACTTTATTTTAAATTTGGAAGAGCTAAACGGTTAAAATCGATAAAGAATACGGAAGTAAAAAAATAAAAAAGGGAATAATGTCTAATCAAATATATTCTGCCAAATACTCTGGTGTGGATGTTTATGAGTTCATCCATCCCACTGGGTCAATTATGAAAAGAAAAAATGATGGATGGGTTAATGCCACACATATTTTAAAAGCTGCAAATTTTGCTAAAGCTAAGAGAACTAGGATATTGGAAAAGGAAGTGTTAAAGGAAAAGCATGAGAAAGTACAAGGTGGTTTCGGTAAATATCAAGGTACATGGGTTCCTTTGGATATAGCTATAAATTTAGCCGAGAAATTTGAGGTGTATGGTGACTTAAAACCACTCTTTGATTTCAGTGAAAATAACGGTGATGCAGCTCCTCCTCCAGCACCTAAGCATCACCATGCTTCAAAGTCAGGTGCGGCGAAGGTTAAGAAGGCGGGTAGAAGTGTGAGCACACCGGTAATGACAGAGGGCAAAACCAGAACCAGTACAAGAAAGCCAGCTTCGAAATCAAATGATCAGAATTCGGAAAATGTTACTGTTGTAAACCCTGTTGTTACTAGAAGAAGAGGTAGACCACCTTATAGTACATTAGCCAGTAAAAGAAAACTCGGTGTGGGAATTCAAAGATCTCAAAGTGATATGGCTTTTGCCAAACCAGAAGTACCGAATCAGTTGCAAGGTTATCCAAATGATCTGAAGAGATTAAATAGTGTGGGACCAATGAAGACTGAAAAACCTCCTAGACATATGCAATTGCAAGAGATAGATATAGAGGATGGGTTATCGAGTGATATAGAGGTCCAGGAAACTGAGTCACTGCGACCAAGTCATCAATCATCGTTAATAAATAATGAAGCGAATGAAGGTAGAGCAAATGATACATCTGCTACTCCTTCTTCATCTTCTTCATTACCTACATCCCCAACAAATCTGACGGAAGATATACCCTTTGATCAGAGACTAGGAAGTGGAGGAACATCACCGGTGATAAGTTTGATTCCACGCTATTCTGTTCAAAGTAGACCACAAGTTACTGATATTAATGAAAAAGTCAACGATTATCTAACTAAGTTGGTTGACTACTTCATATCAAATGAAATGAGATCAAATAAAACAGTTCCCCAAGAATTGTTATCCCCTCCTCCACATAGTGCACCTTTTATTGATGCCCCGATTGATCCAGAGCTACATACAGCTTTTCATTGGGCATGTTCTATGGGTAATCTACCAATCGTTGAGGCTTTATGTGATACTGGTACTAATATACGTGCAGCTAATTCGAAGGGTCAAACACCACTAATGAGAAGTGCAATGTTTCATAATTCCTACACAAGAAGATCATTTCCACGCATTTTTGAACTTCTTAGTGAGACAGTCTTTGATATTGATAGCCAGGGTCAAACAGTTTTGCATCATATTGTCAAAAGGAGATCTTCCACACCTTCAGCTATTTATTATTTAAATGTGCTTCTATCCAAAATTAAAGATATCTCCCCCAAATACAGAATTGAGCTGCTTTTGAATACCGAGGATGCAAGTGGAGACACAGCTTTACACATTGCTGCACGTAATAACGATAGAGAATTTTTTGATATCTTAGTGAAAAACGGTGCTTTGAGTACCATCATCAATAATGAAGGACGTACTCCAACAGAAATCATGAATGAGCACTTTCAAGATATTCATATGCAATCTCAAGGTTCCGTGTCACAAACGGCAGACAGCTCTAGTAATAGAAGAGGTTCGACAGTTCTAAAGAAGGAGAGACAAAACAAACTCACAAACATCTCAGTAAACACTGATAAAGATATTCTTTCTCCAAGCAGACATGATATAATTGCATCCCCAATGGCAGATGTTCTGTATACATCTCAAGCTGCAACACAATTGAGCCGTGGAATTCCTGCAATTGTTAATAGTATAAAAACTGCAGCAGATAATCTCGATGAAAATTACAAGAAGCAAGACAAAGAATATAAGAATTTGAAGGCTATGCTTTCAAGTATTAAAAAAACTGTTGAGGCGACAAAGAAAAGAACAAAAGAATTATTGGAGAAAAATGGTGATGATGATGTGGCAACCCTAATCATTGCTCAGGAGGAAGAGGTGCAGGTACTGAAGAATGAAATCGATAAAGATATGTTGTTCTTGAAAAATAGAATTGAATTTAGACAAGAGAAAAGATTAGCGAGGTTCGCTTTTACTGATACATCAACGATGCATTCAAATGATTCTGGAATTGATGAAAGCATCACTCTTGCCAAGGATCTGGCTATTCTTCAAATTCAGAGAAAAAGGAAAATTTCTGAATTAATGAGCTCCTATGAAGACACAAGAAAAATCCACAAGTATAGGAAGATGATCAGTGAAGGTACTGAAATGAAGACAGAAGATGTAGATGATTGTCTGGATATAATATTGCAGACATTAATGAATAACAGTACATAGATTAGCACATCTATTAGATCGCCACAAGTATTTAATATATCCTAATAATGTAATAACTTTTTTATTTTCTTCAATGATTAAACATGGAAACGTAACATGCATTAATGTATATAGTGAGGTATTTCCTTGGTTATATAAAATAGAAAATTGTGTTCGGTTGATATTAACGCAACAAAATAATTGAGGCTTATCAAAAGCTATCGCATATTTTGCATTTGGTTCATATTGAAGCTAAGAAGCATTGATTAAACAAATGCAACCTAAACTCGTGTATTAATTGTTTGAGGGATTAAACATAATTTGTATTTTGTGTAATGAAAAATGAAATTATTGGAAAGAAACATAAATGTTACAAATTTAATTTCTTATTCTTTCGTTAAAATTATCGAAATAAAAAAAAAATGGATTAAAAAACGGAAATTGGAAATCGTATTGTGAAGCTTTTTTCAAACATTTTTACAATGAGATTATTTGTATCCAAGCCGATAATTAAAGCAAATTTGAGCTTTAGTAAATTAAAAATACAGTGAGGTAACAATAAAAAATAGTTAAGAATTCGATGGTAGGGATTTCTTATTATTGTTAAGAAAAAATTTTTCTTATAAATTGGGAGGAATAAATATCATATAAAGCAAAAAAAAAAATAAACAATGTTTTGCTTACATGATAATAGCTTCGCTTGGAACGTTAGCGGAGATAGACTTGTGAGGCAAGACCTTACCACCGTTAACGTAGACTTCGTCCTTGACGTTAACGTCGTCACCTAGAACAGTGACACCTTCCAAACGACACCACTTACCAACAGTAGAGTTCCAGCCGACAATGGTAGACTTAACCAAGGAGTGGTCCTTGATACAGGAGTCAGCCAAGGCAACGGATCTGGTGATTCTGGCACCTTCACCGATGACAACGTTTGGACCGATAACAACATCTGGACCGACCTTAGCAGAAGCGGCGATCTTAGCAGTTGGGTCAATCATGACGTTACCGACAATGTTGTCACCCTTAGTCAACTTCTCTGGGTTCTTCTTAGAGACGGAGTTCAAGTACAAAACGGTACCGGACAAGAAATCCTTTGGTTGACCGACATCCATCCAGAAACCTTCAAGGTCGAAGGAGTACAAGGACTTTTGTTCGACCAAGATTGGGAAAGTTTCGGTTTCGATAGAAGTTGGCTTCATTTCGATCAAGTCAATGACTTCTGGGTTCAAAATGTACAAACCAGCGTTAATTCTGTTACCAACGAATTCCTTTGGCTTCTCAACAAATCTGTCGATCAAGTTTGGAGTAGCAATGTCGTGGACGATAACACCGTACTTGGATGGTTCATCGACCTTGGTAGCAACGATGGTACCCTTACCACCGTGAGCTTGGTGGAATTCGGCCAACTCCTTGAATGGGTATTCACAGATAACATCGGAGTTCAAGACGAAGAATGGAGAGTTGTCCTTCTTCAAGACCTTTTCAGCCAACTTTAGAGGACCAGCGGTACCCAATGGCTCGGTTTCGACAGAGAAAGTGATGCTGACACCGTATTCCTTCTCGTACTTCTTCAAAGTTTCAACCATAACTTCTGGTCTGTAGTTAACAGCCAAAACGATATCGGTGACACCGGCGTTGGCAAGAGCCTCGATTTGATGCAAGATCATTGGTCTGTTACCGAATTCAACCAATGGCTTTGGAACAGTCAAAGTCAAAGGTCTCAATCTGGTACCGTAACCACCAACCAAAATTAAACCTTTCATTTTTGTATTATTAGTATATTAAATGCTATGTGAAAGAAGTGAAGATAACTTTCTCGTCAAAGAGCTATCTTTTAAAAATTGAACAAAAAAAGTAAGTTCTGAACAAAAGAAAACACCAATTCGTTTTTGTTTTTTTTTATTGTGAAATTGGAATTTATATATTAATTTTTCACAAGAATAAAAGAAAAAAAAAAATTAGGAACGCCAACTTTTTCGACAACACGTCGACGTCGAATTAGTTTATTGGTTTCGTAGTACAAGCACAAAAAAAAAATTTTTTTCTCCTTCTGCTTCTTCTTCTTCTACTTCTGCCACTTCTGCCACTTCTGCTTCTCCTCTCTGATTTTTCTTTTTTTTTTCTTTTCCTACCTTTTACAACAACTAACTTGCTAGTCTATTTTTTTTTGCACAGTCCAACGCGAATATTTTGCTCTTCTTTTTCTTGAATCAAATCCTTATTCTACTTCTTCTACAACCAAATATAGTCTCTTTCTCTCTTTCTTTCTCTCTCTTTGTGTAACTGCCTGCCTTAATTGAATTGATCCTTTCATTATGGGCTTCTGCCATGTTTGCTCGTTGCAATTCTTTTTTTTGTGTCCGGAACAATTCTTGTCTTAGAAACAACCGTAGTGAACGCGAAAATTCGAGGTGAAAAAAAAAATTTTTTATCGACGGGCAGCCGAAGCAGAAAATTTTTTGTTGTAAATTTTTTTTTCGGAAAAACTCATCGTGCTACGGTGAATCCTCTGTGCCCAAATAAATCATTTTCTCTGTACTGTCAATCTGTATTTGGTATTCCCATTATGTGCTTCTATAAATAGAATTGGAAAACTATTAGAAGAATTAAATTAGGAAAAATCAAAAAATCAAATACAAGAATTTGAATTATTTAATATTATTTTTCCCTTTGTTATAGCTGTATTCTTCTTCTTCTCCAGGCCATTGTGACTACTACAGAGAGTATGATGGCGATGAGGAACTGTAGTGCAGTAGTTTCGTAGACAGGAGCGATACATGAGCCCTGGGAAGTTTCAGAGGAACACTTGTTGTCGTATATATTGGCATAAATCATGCAGGATAGAGCAGAACCTAGTGCAGGAGCAATCATTAACGTTCCGTAAGCGGTCCCAAATAGTTTCTCTCCCCAAACCATAAGTGTGAGGGTGGGGTAGATGGTGAATAAACCACCGTAGGCTATACCTTGCATTATACCAACTGAGAATAAGTCGTTGCTTACCTCGCGAGCGTCTCCGTGGCGACCTGTTGAAGACACAGAGAGTAAGTAGATTTTCGCCTGTGTTATTAGACCGATGGCCAGGAAAAACAGAAGGATCCATTTCACCGAAATGTGTTTCTTGTTAAAATAATCTGTGACTATACCAGTAGTCAATCTGGTGATGGTCGAGGTGAATGCGTATACTGATAGGAGTGCACTGGACAACTGGGGCTCATGACCACCAACTATCACGTTCGTTAACGACCCCATATTTGCGATGAACATTTCCAAGGGACCCAAGGCCAAAAATATGGTGATACCAAACACGTACAAAACAGGATCTCTCAACACCTTCCACAGAGATTTATGTTGGTGGTTGTGTACGCTATTATTCTCACTTAGTAGTCTTGTCTCTTCATTATCATCGCCGTTATTCTTATGCTTATCATCTTCAATCATGGCTACTTTACTTGTAGCAATCCATACCATGACACCAATTATAGTGTATATCCATGCAAAGGCTTTAAATACCCTTCCCAGATCCAGATAAGGGTAGTCAACTGGATGAAAATACTTTAATCTCAAGAACTGAGACCCAATCAAACTGGAGAGACCATAACTTGTGGTTGGTATGCTAATTGACAGCAGCTTAGTGTTTGGAAACAACTTAGCACATGTTATCAACGAACTGAAGAACAATCCACTTGTAGCAATACCAATAATGAAAAAACTAATCAGCGTAGGAGTAAAAGACCCATCTTCATCCTCGGAGATATAGTTTACATCTCTGTTAAATGTGCGTGCCAGATATGCATAAGATGGAACAAACCCAAGTATGGAGGTCAAGCTCAGTGTGATGGGCCCGTGTGCATCGGCTACAATCCCTAAAATTGGTGGAGTTAGATACATACCCATATTAATTACTGTCACAATCATATTTATCTGCCAAGAGGAGTAAGACAGATGCTCCTGCCATGGTTGCGCATATAGAGATATTAGGGATACAAACCCCGATGTAATAGCGGCAAATAGTGCGAACACATAGGCCATCCTGTGTGAGGTTTTGGATGAGAGCACCTGCGGAAGTAGTACCCGTAAATGATATGATAAGTAGTGTTCCAAATTTGATAAAGCCATTTTTCCAAAAGTTTATCTTGCTCTTTCACCCGATACTAATTTTAATGATGATTTGTCCTTAGCACTTGTTGTAAATTTCTCTCTCCATAAAAAAAATATCTTTCTCGATAAAAATTAAACAATGTAGCAATGCCTGGAAGTTCTGGGTTATTTTTGATGCTTTCTTGATGGAAATGAAAAGAATCTTATTATGGTCCCAGATCCCAGATCCCGTAATTTTAATTTTTATTTTCTTTTTTTTTATGAATCATTAATTTTTTGTGTGATGGGGGGGGGTTCTTTGGACATCGTCACGTGACATTAATGAAAAGTTCAATTTGTACTATATATATAATTATTTAACTATAAATAAGGGATATTGGCTGGTTACAACAATATGCTATGTGGATTTTGTATCTCTCTATCTTTGTTTGGGTTAATTTCTCAGGATTCTTGCTATATCACCAATGGTGCCGTACTTCTTGTTCCTGTTATTTTTGTTGGTGACAGTACCCCAGTCAGCTGAATCCGTCATATCAGCGAGATCAGTGTCCTGCAGCACTTCCTTGAATGTCTTGGCAGACCCGACGTTGTCCTTGTACAATTGATTCATGAAACCTCGTACCTCGTCTCTATTGTATGGGGGTCTCTGTTGTCTCTTTGTAGAAGATGATGATGAATTTGAAGATGCAGAAGAAGGAGCAGATGCATTGTTGTTGGAAGGAGAGGACGCGGTAGGACTGGAAGAAGAAGCAGGTTTCTTTGTGTTGTTGTTGTTGTTGTTAGTATTAGTGTTATTGTTGTTGTTGGCAGTCTTTACCACAATACTCTGCTGTTGATTCTTCAGAAGCGTCTGTTTAGGCATAGCCTTGGAGGCAGCCTGAGCCCATCCAGTCAACTTGGGTTTCTGAGGAGCAGGAGAAGCCATTAGATATATTGGTTTATTTTGTTGTGCTGTTTCAATTTTGATAATAATTTTCTTTCACGCAGTACATTTTTCTATTTCCTTCTCTATTTTTATTCGTTCTTTACTTTTTTTTTTTTTCTTACCCTTCCTCAGTGAATATTCATAGAGAGAGTCATTGTACAGTACATTTATATTAAAGCTTTGCTATATGATGCAAATATGCAAAAACTATAAGTATATTTCAGCTTAAAAAAAATTACTATCTTTTTTGATATATTCACATATTTTTATATATAAATCATATTTGTATATATATTGACATCGTTATATAGTCCCTGTGTACGTAAAATTAAACGTTTGGTGTCCGTATACGTTGATAGTTAAATCTTAACTTTTCTCTTACCCGGCCTTGCCTGTCTTCGGCAATCGGCACTTTTTCACGCTTCGGTTTTTAGGGCCCCTGCGTAGAGAGAGAGCTGTCCCTCGGCCTTCGGCTTCAATTTTTTCTTGTCTCTCCGGTTACCCCACAAAAAAAAGAAAAAGAAAAAGAAAGGGCGAAGGTGATTGGGTAAATCACCCAAAAAAATAAAAATTTCCAATCAAACATCAAAAAACCCCCTTTTTTTTGATGTTCTTATTGCATTGCTACGTATGTTATACTACCCCTCGGTAATAGATTATAAATATTCAATTTTTTTATCACCATCGGGCCCCACCCTCCCCCACTCGTCAGCCGCAGAGTAGTAAGGGGCATAAGAAGACTCAGCCGAGCATTCACCCATTAAAGAGACCCCCCCCAGGCTAACATCTAAGGCACGCAACTTAACACTATCGCTCTAGCTCTAGTCGTATTTCAGTACATCTGTGTCAATCCTTTTTCTGTATACTATCTCTTCTCAACTGCCCCTGTCCCTCTACGCCAATGCAAGTGAACAAAAAGAACCCTTTTACCACCCCTTTAATAACTTTGATGAAATTGTTGTTAACATGGGTTCCTTGGATTTACCCATATCCCCTTTTCAGAATAAGGAAAACGTAGAAGGGATTACATATTCAGACCACTGTGTACAACTGTAGCACAGGAGCTTTGTTCTTAACACCTCCTATTTTCTTCTATCCAATTGACCAACATATATATATAAACAGTGTCTTTCTGTACAATTGTTTCCTTTTTTTCTCTTTGAAGGTGAAAAAGGGTAAGGATTTTGTTTTTTTTTCATAATCTTAACACACACTATACAAATATTACTAATACTAAAAAAATGACTAACCACGAGGGTATCGACACAGACGTTATTTCTTTGCCAAGATTCATCATTGAGTACCAAAAGCGTATTCAGAATGCTACTGGTGAATTCACCTTAGTGCTGAACGCTCTGCAATTCGCTTTCAAGTTCATTGCCCACGCTATTAGACGTGCCGAGTTGATTCACCTAGGTGGTTTGTTCGGTACTTCCAACGCCACTGGTGACGAACAGAAGAAACTGGACGTTATCGGTGACGAGATCTTCATCAACACCATGAACTCAAGTAACTGTGTTAAGATCCTGGTCTCCGAGGAACAAGAAGACATGATCGTCTTTGAACACAACGAGGGTAACTACGCCGTCTGCTGTGACCCAATTGACGGTTCTTCCAACTTGGACGCCGGTGTCTCTGTTGGTACCATTGTTTCTTTGTTCAAGTTGCAACCTGGTTCCAAGGGTACCACTGAGGACCTGTTGAGACCAGGTACCGAGATGGTCGCCGCATGCTACGCCATGTACGGTGCCTCTACCCACTTGGTGTTGACCCTAGGTGAAGGTTCCGGTGTCAACGGTTTCACTCTAGATACTAACCTAGGTGAGTTCATCTTGACTGAACCAGACATGAAGGTTCCTGAACTAAGACAAATCTACTCCGTCAACGAGGGTAACACTTACTACTGGAGCGATGAGATTAGATCCTTCGTCGACTCCTTAAAGAAGCCTCAAGAAGATGGTAAGCCATTCAGCGCTCGTTACGTTGGTTCCATGGTTTCTGATATGCACAGAACTTTCCTATACGGTGGTATCTACGCTTACCCAGAAGACAAGAAGAATCCAAAGGGTAAGTTGAGATTGCTGTACGAAGCCTTCCCAATGGCTTTCCTAATGGAACAAGCTGGTGGTAAAGCCGTTACCGATAGAGGTGAGCGTATCATGGACTTGGTCCCAACCCAAATTCACGACAAGACCTCGATCTGGATCGGTTCTCCAGGTGAAATTGACAAGTTCTTGAAGCACATCGGCAAGTTGTAAATAAAATTAAAAAAACAACAACAACAACAACAACAACATGAAAAATATTCTTAAAAACTACTCTTTAATGAACTTCAAAAAAATAAATAGATTACTACTTCTTCTATAACAATTATAACGTGTATATTCTGATTTTAAATTTTTTTTTTTGTCTTTATTTGGTAACTTCTGAAATAACTCTATTGTCTTTATCTTTTGTATTTTATTAACTTCGTGATATTCATATGTTATTTACAATTTAAATATTGTACACTTCTATTTAAATTTTATGCTAATATATTTGTGTGGATAATTCCAAACAAAGCATTCTCCTTAGGACTCATCTAGGTGGGAGTTGCTGCCTGATGAAACAATAACAGTTGTGCCATCCTTCTTAATAGATCCATAGTTGGTAGTTTCAGAGATGGTGTCATGGTCATGGATCAACTTTTCTGCCTCTGGTGGAATGTTAGTGTCGTTAATAGCCTCAGAGTATCCCAATTCCTTGATACCTTCTTCCATCAATTTGCTTACGTTTTCGGTCAAAGCAGTGACGTCTTCTTTCTTCAGGTCCTTAGTTGGGATTGGGTCCATGACCTTGACAGTAATGGTACCTCTGTTGAAAACACCGTACTTGGAACAGAAAATAGTGCTGGTGTTGGAGACCACAATCGGAACAATTGGAATTTTACCTTGTTGTGCCAAATGGAAAGCACCTTTCTTTAATGGCAACAGCTTAGGTGTAGTAGAGTAAGATCTGGTACCTTCTGGGAAAATCCACAAAGCTCTCTTCTTCTCTCTAACATTGTCTAGACCGCGATTCAATGTGTTAACACTCTTGTCTCTGTTTGATCTGTCTAAAAATAGTGTACCACTTAGGGCCATGAACCATCCTAGGAATGGAACGTACTTCAGAGATTTCTTTGCTGTCACGGTGCATCCCGGTGGGAAAATTCTACCCAACATCAAAATGTCTAGAGTGGATTGATGGTTAGAGATGGCAATGAAAGGTTTGTTCTCCAGGATGTGCTCGTTGATTATTTTCACCTTGATACCTAGGAATTTGGACATAACGAAATAATGAAACCTGGCGGTGGTCCATTGAGCCAGATGCTGTTTACCGATTAAAGTCAATACAATTGAGGCGATTGTACCGTATGCTGCGGACAAAAGCAGCAGCAATATCCATGACGTGGCTCTGGTGTAGTACAGAACTTTACCTAAAAAGCTCATTTTTGAAAATAGTTATCTATCGTGATAGTGTAGAGTATATGGTGAGATATATGATGGGAATACAGGATGAACCTTAAATACACAAATCAAATTGAAAACATGTGAATAAAAAAAAATTGTTGGGTTTGTAGTGGAAAAACCAAAAAACCAAAAAACCAAAAAACCAAAAAAAATAGATAAATCATGAGACCACCCTCGTCAAAGATCATCAGGCCAAAGCCTACTGTTACATACTGCTCTCCTGGCCACCCTCAAAAGTACAGTCATAAGAGAGAAACAATAAACAATAAAATAAAAAACAATTATAAAAGTATACAAAATGAACCAGCTAATCAAAATTAAGAGAATTCCAAGTAATAAAGAAAAAATAAAATTGGTAATAAAATAATATAGTCACGCGTAGTATCGTCTTGAACGTACACGGTCGTTGTTTTTGGAATTTCCCTTTTCGGATTGAGCTTCACTGCCTTCGCCCTTTGAAACGATGAAGGGGAGAATTTTATCGTTTGTGAACAGCGAAGGGGAAAATCCATTATATAAAAAGGATGGATTATGTATATCAATTTTTTTTTTATTGCATTGGTAATCTGTTCCCATAGCGATCAGATCAGGAGAAAAACAAAAAAAATATAATATTGGAGAGATGAGGTTTTTTACCAAGTTTCTTGTTTTTTTGGCCGCACTATGGTTCGGTTTGAAGTACGCTTGTGAGTCCTCGTTGATAAGTGAGTACCCTCAATTGGGCCTTGCTTGTCATTACTCGCAACCTGCAGTTTGGAATGAGTATCTTATGGGCAACGAGGTCTATAAGCAGTCTGTATACCCTCAACTGGTTGTTGCCAGGGGTAAATACGATGAGTTTGTGCAGCCACATGTCTCTAAAGTGTGTAAGCAAGTACATGTCTACTGGGACCGTGTTGATAAGGAGAAGTACTGTGGTTTGGCTAGAGAGTATAGTAAGGTAGCTTGTGACAAGGTCCATTTCTACTACAATGTTGGAGTTAGACCACATGTTGACAAGTTTTTGAAGTCTGAGTTCTACAACAAGAACTTGAAGCAATACGGTGACAGAGCCAAGGAAGACCTTTTGAAGGCTTACCATTTGGCCTTTGTTAGAATTCCAGAGTTGTTCAAGAAGGAAAACGTTGACAAGTTCATGACTTCTGCCTCCTCCATGGTTAACCAACAGACCGATGCTGTTAAGAAGCACATGCAAAAGGCCACTACTGAGATTTCTGAACAACTTACCAAGAATAAGAAGAAGTTAGAAGAGACCAAAGAAACTGAGGACGAAGTCATCACTTCTACTATTGTGAAAACCGTTACTAGGACCCAGATCAGTACGAAAGAGACTACTAAGGCATCTACCGAAGAAGCTAAAGAAGTAGAACAACATGCTGACGCTGAGAATGTTAAGGATGTTGAAATTGACCACCAGGCCCAACTACAAAGGGATTTTGACAAGTGGTCCAACAATGTTGCCAAGAAGGTCAAGATGGTTAACAAAATGCTTATCCGCGACGTTAAAAAGCAATTGAAACCAGAACTAGAGACCAGAGAAAAAGAATTTGCTAAAAAGGTAAAGGATTTGACTCACAAGGCTGAAACTGACTTCCAAGTCATCTCTAAGGCGATTGAAGACATTACATGTGTTGAAGGTGTCGATCCAACTACTGGTGAAAAGATCTACTTCGACGCTGAAGGTCAAAACCAGATCGAGAAATTCATCACACGTGAAATGATTAGAGAGATGCTTAACGATACCCAAAGCTCCCTATCAGTTATCTCTGAAGACATTCAAAATGACATTAAGAGTGTAATGGAGGTTTTCAAGAAGATCTCTGAGAGATCCCGTGACGAGCACTGTACTGCTTTCGAAGAATGGGGTGATATCATGATCAGTGAATGGTCCAAGAAGCTAGCCTATCTAGATGTCTTGGCTACTCACGAAGACGATGGCGAAGCCGAGGGTAACAGTCACAGTGAAATTTCTGAAAAGAACTGGAAGAAGTTCATGGAGATTAAGAAGAAGATTCTTGCCTCTAGGGATAAGTTGGGCTCCAAGCAAATCAAGATCAAGGAATTGAAGAGCTTGCTGGACAATATCCAAAATACCTTGCAAGCTTTGACTAATGAACATGGTGAATACTTGTACATCCTAAGAGCCAAAGCCAACTTAGCCTTCCAAGAACGTGAAGCTAAGGAACGTGAAGCCAAGGAAGCTAAGGAATCTCCAAAGGCGGAAGCTGAAGCGCCAGAATCAGAAGAGAAGGATGAAGAAGAAGTTGTAAATCATCAGGAACAAGAACAAAAACACTTCGACGTAAATGAATAAATATGATATCCCACCACCCTTTTTTCTATTTTCATCAGATGTTTCACAACGGTTGTTCTAGTTCTATATCTTGATCTACACGTTTTGTTTGTTTCCTCTATTTTATACCCAAATTAATAAAAGTTATATAAAGTAATTACCTAAAAAGTTGTATAAATAAATATTTTAAAAAGATTTTAACATATAAAATAGATGTATTAATATGCTCGATTAGTTACTTTATCTATATAACCCTATACGTTATATTACCCGGGTTCTTCTGTTTTTAAAGGGAGGTTTTTTTTTATTGGGAAGGACACCCTAAAGAAATTGAATCATTTTAACTTTTTGTTACACAAACTAGTCGATTAATTAGTTAGAATTTAACGGAACACAAATTAGAATCACCATTGAGGCTAAATTAATAGAGAAAAAGTTGTATCTTATCCAATTATTCGAAATAGTAGACTAGCTGTTGTTCTTTTGCCGTTTTTTTTTGCCACTATTTCAGGAAGATTCATAGGAAGGGAAAAGGAGAAAAGCAATCTGTTCTTTATTAATTGATTTATAAAAAAGGTATTAGCTGAATTGGTACTTTAATAGTTTGAAAAAAATGTCGGGACATATGGATGAAGTAGATCGTGAGTTCATTAAGAGTTTATTCCCTGAGTATTTATTGCAGCAACCTGTTGCTTATGATTTGTGGTGGTTGTATAGGGAGAATAAGAAACTCTTCTGTAAGTTCCCACATTATCACCATAATAAGGATGATGAGAAGTCTGGCTCTGTTTCCGGAGGCTCTGCTGGACGAAAGAAACTATCATATGCCACTAAAAAGGAGATATGGCAAAAATTGATGAATTTGGGTGTTCTCGGAACATTATCCTTTGATGCCACTAACGATGAATATTTGGTTCAAGTTTATAAATATTTCTACTCAGTAGATGGGACAAACCTAAATGCCCAGAGTGTGAAGGAGGAAAATACTTCAGAATCTTCAAGAAGAGGTGGGAAACCAACATTCAGAGAGGCTGATGATTCATTACAAAGAGTCCATGATGTTCTGGATCAGTATTATTTGAATTCATATAGCGGAGATAATGTAGATCTTGAAAACGAAGATATGGAGTCTGAGGAAATTAGAGGCTCTAATGAAGGAATCTTTAACCCTGATGAAGATGATGATGATGATGATGACGACGATGATGATGATGATGCTGATGACGTTATTGAAGACGACGATGACGAAGGCGAAGATATGGATGAGGATGAAGATGAGATGGGAACAGGCACTGAGGAGCAGTCTGGTTCAAACAATGAAGGGTCGCCACAGAGTTCAGCAACGATGTCATCTATTCATAGAAGAGCACATTCTTACTCTACTAAGGATGATGTTGTTAAGTTATATCCAGCACTCGACTCTCAAAAGATCCCATCAAAAAAGAAAAATAACTCCGCCGCTCCTGATGTTTATAATTTGATGGGATACTTTCTGCCAAGTCAATGGATCCGTAAAGAGAATAACAGTGTCATTGTATCTAGTGATGGTATTACTGAATTAAGTGCTAATCCGAACTGGCAACCTTACCTTGCTAATGATAGAGGTGATACCTTCGCAAGAAATAGACTACGAAGCGCGTTAACAAGTTCGCAAAAGACAGAATTCGTCACAACACATGCCAATGAGGTTATTTCAGGCAGAAAGGTAGCAATATTTTATTATGAGGTACGTATTTTGGATGTAACTAGTTCGAAAAGCGCTCAGAATAGCAATATTGTAGTAGGATACAAATTAACTAATGATTCAGATGATGATGTAGATTTGGCGAAAATTGATGAGAAGATGCTACTTGAATTAGTTAGGAACTCTGGTGCTCTATCTAGTGATTTTAATGTGCCAAATGATATTGGAGGAACACTAATGGGTAGAGTGGAATCAACAGCCGTTGATCCATCAGGAGGTCTAGCAAAAAGAAACTCATTAGATGAAGCATTTGTTGGGTATTGTGGTTTAAGCGGAAACATCACCTTACTTTCCAAGGAAAAGGCATATTCGAAACCATATGGTAGAGATGATGTCATTGGGTGTGGTATCAATTTTGTGGATGGTTCCATTTTCTTCACTAAAAATGGTGTCTACCTTGGGGACGCTATTTGTTCACTAATGGACGTTAATGTGATTCCATATATTGCATTGAAATCTGGTAATTCTGTGAAAACCAACTTTGGGCTTTACGAAGAATTTGTTTTTGATATTAACAAGTATCAGAGAAAATGGAAAAGGATAGCATATAATAATATTTTCAAAGCCTCAAGTTTGAAACCACCACATCAACTTCAGAATAACAATTTTGTTGATAAATCACAAATGGATATTGATGAGGAAGAAAACTCGGCTGAGAGCTCATTGGCTAAAAGAGGTATTCTTCTAGGTAATGATGAGCGTATTGTAGACTCACAAATGCACAAACCAGACAGTCAAATTATTAATACTCTAAATACTCAGGATGGCTCCATGATTTCAACCTTGAATGTGATGGTTAATGATTATCTAATTCATGAAGGGTTAATTGACGTCGCTAAAGGCTTCTTGAAGGATTTGCAAAAGTTTTCATTGACAAACCCATATGACAACCAAATACAACTAGAAGAAAGAGAGGTCATTAAACATAATGAGTTACAGATTATAAGGGAGGAGAATGTATTAAGAATTAGACAAGAATTAAGAAAATTGATTAATGATAGAGAAATACAAAAATGTATGAATTTCTTGGATCAGAAAATTCCAGAACTTTTGGTTGAGAATATTGAGTTAAAATTCGAACTGAGCGTTGCTCAATATTTAATTGAAATTTCAAATTCGAACCCTGATAGCACTAACAAGCTAATCGAAGGTGGCCAAAACCTATCTAGAGAATTTGCTTTCAACGAAAGCATTCCTGAAGACCTCAGGAACAAATTTAAGAACCTTCTCAGTGATATTTCATCACTTTTGGTGTATGAAGATCCATTGAATGAGGCACCGGAAGAATTGGCTTACTATCTATCAACCGAATATCTGCAGGACCGTTTGTTTCAGATTACAAACTCTCAAATTTTGACACACATGAAGAAAAGTAGTGAATGTGTATTGGATAATGTAGTGAGTTACAGCAGAGCTATGTCGCTGACCCTTATGGGAATGAATGCTAAAGGTACTGCTGTGGTTGAGGAAGATGACAATCCAAAGACCGTTGACACTCCAAGATATTACAAGTTGGTCAATATTGATGGAGACCTGTTAAGCCTGCAATAGCTTAACTGTAGTAAATAAGTTATTTCGTGTTTATTAAATATTCTCTCATCCTATAAATATATTGAAAATTTTTAAGCTATTGGGTTTACGGATTTCAGCTAGATTTTGTTTTTAGTGTCTTTGAATGTATTCTATATTTTTCCTTATTAGTATTTTATTAGAGTTCGTTTTCTTTTTATAATATATAATAAAATTACAGATATGAATGCGCATATGTAAAGTATGGACAAGCACTTTTTATTATTATGAAACTAGACATACACCCCAACAGAATCCGAAAGGAATACGATGCCAATTCCGATGAATAAACTACCAGCAGAACTCAAAACTGTGTATAGAAGGAACTTAGAAGCAAAGTTCTTGCTAGTGTTAGCATTGGCAACAGCCAAAAAGGCTAATAGCAAACCTACTACCAGCGTAATGAATGCTAACTTTGGCTGAGAAGATAGAGAAACTAGTGGTTCAAATACTTTACCGTAATCGTAAGCTTCCTGGACATATTTTCAACGTTTATGCAACCATTTTGTAACATTTACGAAGTTCTAATAATCCTTCAAACATAATTTGCATAATTGTAAAACAAGTTAGTAAAACAGTTCTTAAAATCGAAAGTCATCTCCCATGTCAGTCGTCTGAACTTAAAATTCAGTCAGGCAACTGATTGACATTCTCAGAGAGGTGATAAAAAGGTATCTCTATTATTTCATTTTAAACATACGAATACATTACCATATTCCATATTCATTTTGGGCGGTTAAGTTTGAATGTAATGACTGTTCTGGGTTTGAATTGGGTTTGATTTTATAAAGACTATCGTCTGGTTGAAAAATGGAAAATCCTTCTATGTGTTCGCATTTTTCAAAAAGGGTTCAAAAAAAACTCGCTGTCCAAAAAAAAAAAAAAAATAAAGCTGACAAAAAGCGTTGCCAAAAACAAAAAAAAGAAAGAAAATGAAGGATTTCCACTCGCAAATTAAAACATGAATCATTTGAACCTGGTAGTCAAAACGCTTTGACTTTGTAACAGTATCAAGAGAGAGTATGTTCGTAAGGAGTTTCGCAAGGAACCATGCAAGAATACCAAGGTATGTCTTTCCAACCGTACGGTGTAGGAACATTTCGTACCAAGCGGATGGGGAGACGTATATACCACCTATAAATGAGATACGTGAACTTCCGAGTAATTGGGAACAGTATGACTATGATTTGAAAGATGAGATCACTGAGTATCTTCAGTGGAAACAGGAAGATTCCTGGTCGATCATGCCAAAGGATGAGCAGCGTGCTGCTTACTTTATATCATATGGTAACTGGGGACCCAGGTATGAAGGGAAACCGAAGTATGATACTTCCTATGTGGTGTTAAGAGCGTTATTCAATATTCTTTTATTTGGTACATCAGCGATGGCTATTATAAATTTGAAAAAGGATTTGAAAGCTAAAGACTCCCGAAAAAAAAACTGACTCCCGAAAAAATAGAAAGGAAAGGGGGGTCACCAAACTCTGATCCATATGTTTTTGTAAATCAAAATAGTTAATCGAATGTAAATATATTCCTCATGTTATATACAGAATCTTCACAATCCTTGAAATATGCCGTTGAACGAAACCAAAAGTCGAGCATTTAAAAAAATTAAATGATTTCGCCCAGGATCGAACTGGGGACGTTCTGCGTGTTAAGCAGATGCCATAACCAACTAGACCACGAAACCATATTAACTTGTTGAAGTTTGAACAAGATAAGAAATACTATATTATAAAATATAAAGTCACGTGTACATTGATAGTTAAGCCATATTTAATTTAGAAAGGCAGGGCTTATTCCCTTATTTAAAGATGAGCAGAGTTACCAAATTTTACAACAGGCATTAATAAATATAGTGTGAAGTTACTATGTATTGATTTGAACATTATATGTGATTATTATACTATGATAATGTACCAAAGTACAAGAGAGAATAGAATTTGCTAAAAAAGCGCAAAGCAGTTATGCCAAAGATTTTATATTTATATAAAAATTACTGATATAATGTCAGTTGATATCGGGAATAGGAAATTTTATTTTTAGGTTGTTTATATTTTTTCTTTGAAACTTTTTTATATTTTGCAACCATAATTCACCTATTCCATGAAAAAACAAAATTTCAATTAAATAAAAGCAATATAAGAGAAATCACACATATAAAATAGGTCTGGTACAGTTATCAATAGAAGATAAGTGGAAACTATCTTTCTGGCTAAAATTTAATCCTTAAATGATTTCAACTTTAGATGAAACAACTACAAACAGAAAAAAAAAGCTTTCAATCAACTATTTATAACCAATACAGAAACGACAATGAATTTGTAGTCAACAGTAATATGTTTCTGATTATATGATAATATATGTAATGGAATAATTAATCTGTGGTAATTAACTATCGACTGAACTTAATACAAAATGGTAATACACGTGACAAAAATTTAATATACCATAACCTACAAATCTTATGAAAGTTCATAACAAATAGATGAAGCGGTGGCTCAATGGTAGAGCTTTCGACTCCAGTTAAAATCTGGGATTTCCTCGGAATCAACAATTGCAATCGAAGGGTTGCAGGTTCAATTCCTGTCCGTTTCATTTATATTTTTTTTTCCTTTTTCCAAATTTATAATTTTTTTAATTTTTTTTACACTCAAAGAACATTTCCACCCGGGTAACGACATAGCGGTTATTTAACAATTTAAAATAAAATAAAATTAAATTTATTGTGATGGCTGGTTTAACTCCTTTTTTTTTGTCATCTAGTTTATTTTATCGATGTTTCAAGTTATTTGCTGTATTTATTTTTATCTTGCTATCTAACCCCTCATCTTATTTTATTCTATTTTTTTTTCTGAGAAAGTCGAATAGTTAATACAACGGGTCTCTAAGAACAAAAAAAGAAAATATAATATATGCATGGCTGCTATTCAATTACAAAGGCAATCCTTTCAAGTTATTACCGAATACAGTAAATATCATGATCCATAATACTCCTTTTCCTAACCATAACCAGACATGGCTGGGAATCTATAACATTTAACGACTATGCACATGATCGACTTGCTGTAAAAATTTTTTTCACGCGAAAATTTACTGCCCCACCCACTAATTCTACTCTACCGCGCTCTGAAACACCCGCAGACGCCAAAAGATTTTTATTGTTGCTTCTAGGAACCTTTTCTCGAGGATTTTCGCGTCAAATGCAGGTGTTGCCTATTTTTTTTATATATTTTTGGTGTTGTACGAGGTTTTCACTGGAAATGGTAGAAATTCCAGTGGGAAGAAGGGGGTGGAGGGAGCGGGTCAATCTAAAGTAGGCTGGGTTATTCACAATTTTTTCTTTTTTTTTCTTCAAAAAGGTAAATAATGAAATAATAAATATTCAATAAAATGGACCCAGCCTACAAGTGAGACTCGAAATATTCTCGACGTGATCAACCCAGCCTACTTATTTTTTTTCATTTTCAATATTATACCGAATAGAGTAGTGCAGTTGGTGTATTCTTTCTTTTTTATTATTCTTGCGTAATTTTAAGAATACTATTTTTAGCAGTTCATTGTCTTTTGCCCGTTATTGGAAATGAATTAGTATTTCAAAGGACATCGCCAATTGTCATCAAACATGATTATAAACTATATAAATGAACAAGCATAGATTTTGAATATTACAGCTTCTTTTATCTTGCTAATAACGAGACTGCAGTTACGTAAACTATTTGCAAAAATTTAATAAAAATAACACCGAAAATGGTTTCTTATAAGTTACTTTTAAGTGCTCTCGTTTTGGGTTCTGTTTCTGCTGATTGTAATCCTCTAAAGCAAACTAATTGTCCAGCTGACCCAGCTTTAAGTGGCAGTATTTCCGAGGATTTCCACAGCGAGTCCAAGTACTTCATCGACCAGAAAAATCCAGGTACCATAAACTACTCCTCCGATGGTCTATCCATGACCTTGGCTAAGAGATTCGATAACCCAAGTCTGAAGTCTGACTTCTATATCATGTACGGTAAGACCGAAGTTATTCTAAAAGCCGGTAAAGGTCAAGGTATTATCTCCTCTTTTTTCCTACAGAGTGATGACTTAGACGAAATCGATTTGGAATGGGTCGGTGGTGATGGTACCCAATTCCAATCTAACTACTTCTCAAAGGGTAATGTTACCACATATGACAGAGGTGAATTCCACACTGTTAGTGATCCACAGGATACTTACCACAACTACACTATTGACTGGACCAAAGAGCAATTAGTGTGGTACTTGGATGGTCAAGTTGTTAGAGTCTTGCCAAACACTACTAATGAGGGTTACCCACAAACTCCAATGTACATCATGATGGGTATCTGGGCTGGTGGTGATCCAAGTAACGCACCAGGTACTATCGAGTGGGCTGGTGGTTTGACTGATTACTCTCAAGCTCCATTCACTATGAACATCAAGACTATCGTTGTAACTGACTACTCTACTGGTAAGCAATACTCTTACAGTGGCCAATCTGGTTCTTGGGAATCAATCCAAGCCGAGGATGGTCAAATTTATGGTAGATACCAACAAGCCCAAGAAGATTTCGCCAAACTGGTTGCTGGTCAATCTGTTGATGATGCCGAGCCATCAATTGCTACTTCCTCCTCTGCTACCTCCTCTGCTTCCTCTTCTGTTTCCTCTTCCACCTCCACTACTTCATCTTCCACCTTCACTTCTTCATCCTCCTCTACCACAAGCAGCACTTCCACTTCTTCCACTTCCACTTCCACCTCTATTTCTTCATCCTCCTCTACCTCAAGCAGCACTTCTACTTCATCTACTTCTTCAACCAAGTCGACCTCTTCTACTGCAATCACTACCGAAGCTTCAAAGCCATCTTCCGAAACACATACTCAATCCTCCACCACTAAGGCTGAATCTAGCACTGTCGCCAACATTAGAGACGACACAACCAAATCTGTAAGCTCTGTTAGTGAGTCAAAATCTACTGTTTCTACTGTTGCTACTACTTCGAGCTCTAAGAGCCACTCGGTCTTACAAGCCAACAACGGTTACAAGAGTAGTTTACCTTCTCTAACTTTGATAACTGGTTTCATGTTCAGCTTGTTTTTTTAATAACTTTTTGCTTTCTTGATCTACCTCATTTAGTTATTTAATCTATTTTAATTTTTGTATACTATCGGCATTAATGGTTTAAAAAAATATTCATTTCACTCAAGACTATCCATATTTCATATGTTAGGTTTGTGTATTAAATATTCTATAATGGTTAGAACATTCAATAACGTGTAACGTGATACTCAATACTTATTGGCACAAAAAAATTAAATAAGCCCTGTAGGGGGCTCGAACCCCTAACCTTATGATTAAGAGTCATACGCGCTACCGATTGCGCCAACAAGGCTTATTAATTGCGTTGTCTGCTAAATGTGACACACTAACACACCAAACTAAACAACATCATGTGCTCAATTTGTTTCGAATCGTACACCTTGTTTTTGGTATTATTTTACTCAAATATGAATATGATTATTAAATTATAAAAAGTCTAGACATAATATCCACATCAGTTTTTTGCTTCTCTATAATTAAAAAATGCTCCTATAACGAGTTCAAACCGAACAAGAAACCTAATTCACGAGTACCCAGCTTGTTGATATCCTTAATCTTCTTGGAATTCATAGCTGCATCGACCATCTCTCTCTTCATCTTCTGTAGTTCAAGAATTCTATCTTCAACAGAATTACGAACAAAAAGACGGTGGACAGTGACACTTCTCGTTTGACTGATTCTGTAACAACGATCTTGAGCTTGTTCTTCAACATAAGGATTCCAAAACGGATCAACCAAAACAACATGATTTGCACAGGTCAAGGTCAGACCTGAATTACCAGCTTTCATTGAGATCAACAAAATTCTCTTATCATCTTCACTGTAAAATCTGTTGATAATTTCGGACCTATGCTTGGCATTCATATCACCGGTGTACTTTAAACATGGCATGTTTTTTCGCTTTGCTAAGATATATTCCAGCAAATCCAAAAATGTTGTGAACTGGGAAAATATAATAATCTTTTCAGTATCAGATTTCTCAAAAACATCATTAATGACATCTATACATTGGTTCATCTTAGTGGATGGAACTAATTTATCCAGATCAGGACTGTATGAGTTCTTCTTTCTGTCCTTCTGCCTTTCCATTTCCCTTTGGAATTCTTCATAAAGTTGCTCTCTTGTAAAACCATCAATGACAACTTGATTGAAAAGCCTCAAAGATACTATATCTTTATCATTTGTAAGTTTGTTACAATCTTTACAAGGTAGGTAGACACTGCCTTTTTTACCAGATTTTGCCTGAGGTTGATTAGATGCCTCTTCTGAAAATATTTCAATGCATGAATTACAGATTAAATGACCGCAACCACTTAATACAGAGGTTGATTCAGGTTCTACTTGTTCCATGCACCAAAGACATGTCATAGAATCGCTTGACGAAACTACTGTTTCTTTTGCCTCCGTTTTCATTCTCTTTATAACAAAGTACAACCTTAACCAGTCATTATCAAAGTTTTTACCATTAACAACTGCCGAAGCTTCTGATTTTTTTTCACCAATGATCACTAGCTCTGGATGACAGCAAGCCTGTCTTAATCTTAGTAGCAAGGTTAAAACACTTGAGTAATTACCTTGAACTTTAGATTCAAGCAGTTTTTGAGCCTTTTTCTTATTCTTTGCTTCAAGTTGTTTATAAAATTCAAGTTCATCGCCCTCCAATGCCTTTTCATCTGTATTTACAGTTTTTGGAGGAAGCTCTAAAATAGGTTTACCATCAATTTTATCAGTTTTTGACCTTCTTAACATAATTGCTCTTAATAAAACTCTAACCTTTTTCATTGCTTGTTTCCTACTTTCACTATCATAATCTTGTTTCAAGTTTGAAAATGGTTTACCAATATCACGTTGGAATCTCTCTTCTCTGCTGTATGGTGGGATCCTTAAAAATCTTACCAAAGAATATAGTTCTTCCATATTGTTTTGAATTGGAGTACCTGATAAAATCCAGCGATACATACTATTAACAGTACAGCATGCTTTAGCGGACTGGGTTTCTTTATTCTTGATGTTTTGACCTTCATCAAGAATCATTCTATAAAACTGAGTCTCATTAGAGAAGAACGGTGACCAATACTCATTCTTAGCTTTTAAAGAATTCATTGCTTTAATATCTGGAATGGGTGGTAGTTTTTTGGTATCAGATTTTAGACGCTCTGGCCAGTGCTTCTTGAATTCATTTGCTAGAGTTTGATAGGAAACCAAAACAACATCGTTTTCTGCAAGCACATCCCAAAAACGTGGTTTTACACCACTTACACCACCGTAAATAATACACTTGAAGTCGCAAGATTCTTTAATTTTAGTTTCTATTTCACCTTTCCATACTCTTAAAACAGAAACTGGAGCAACAATCAGATTAGTCTTCATGCCTTCGTCACCTGATCTATTTGCTAACATCAAAGCAATAGTTTGAACAGTTTTACCTAAACCCATATCATCAGCTAGCAAACCACCTCTTTTTTTCGAGGCTTCTGCATTCAAAAGCCATTGGAGACCTAATCTCTGATGTCGCAACAAATTCACTGTCATACCCTCAGGTGTTAATGCCTCACCTTCAACCTCATCCTCAGATTGCTTTAAATTTTCAAGAAGAGACCTGATTTGCTCCTGATCTTGTGCAGAATGAACATTTGTTATTGCCTGAAGATTATTAGGCCTTAATTCTTCAAAACCACTAGAGCTCTGGCCAAATGTCATATTTTGGACAGTATTCCAATTCAGCAACTCACCCTCTGTAATAGGAACACCATATACCTTCAAGTTTTCATAAAGTTTTTCCATTTTTAATCCTTGCTGTTTTAATTGAATAACATTTCTTCCAATATTTTCCTTATCAGCAAGTGTCGGTGGCCTCCCTTCATCAATTTCTAATCTAAAGCTTTCAATCTGTTTTAACATCTCAAGCAGTCTCCATTTAATTTCCATGTTTCTATCCGATTTCTGAATTAAATTCATCGCCACTTCAATACTCTTGAAAAATTGTTCCCTACGATCAGGATCTATTATATCTGGAACGGTATATTTAATACCATAATCCTGTAATCGTTCAAATACAATTGGCATTTTGACACCATTGTGATGAAGAGCCTGCGCTGCCTCTGCACATGATCTTCTTAGAGATCTTTCACAATAATTACCGTTTTCAAAGTATTGCTTGTACGCAACAAGAGTGTTTAAATAATGATACAATTGGTTTTTTGTTACAACGGATCTTGTAGTGTTTTTCATCAATAGTTCACGTGCCATATTAATAGATTTAGTGAACAGGTCATCCACTGGGGGTGCACCATGCATACCTTGTACATTGTTATTATCATCAAATTGCTCAACGCTCAGACTATTTATTTTTTGTTCAAGTTCTCTAATCAGCTGTGCATGCATATCACGGGATAGAGAACCATTTTGAAACATCTCATTCAAAATATCTCTTTCAACCAAGTATTTCTTTCTCTCATCTACAAATTTTTTGTTACTCTCATCCCTAGTTTTATGTTGAATTTCCTTTTTCGTTTTCTCTAGCTGTTCAACCTTGTGTTTTTGGACAGAATTCCATTTGGAATTTGCTTCATTTAACTTTTGAACAACGTTATCCAGCTTAAGACGTGTTGAATCTCTATCAGATTTTAGTTTGTTTACAACATTTATCGCCTCATTGATAAGAATCTGTTGTGTTGAACTTGCCTCACCTTGTCTCGTAGCTGATCGAAGCAAAAGTTTCCATCTTTTTTCAGCTTCATCTAATTTCTTTTGTCGCGTCACTAATTTCCTCTGTAGAATAATATGCGTATTTTGTAGGTTCCCAATATTGTTTTTCAATTCGGCTTCCTTCTTATTAAAATGTTTTGCTAACATCTTGTAGTTTTCTTGAAGCTCTTCAATAGACAGATCATTTTTGTTATGGAGGCCCTCAATTTCTTCTCTGCCTTCATTTTTCACTAGATCTAAGATTGGAACCTCTTCTTTTACAGGCGCACTTTCACCAGATATAGATTTTCCTTTGATACCTGTATCAAGGAATTTTGTACTGTCGTCATCGTCATCGTCATCGGAAAGAACAATAATGTCAACATCTTCAGGTTTGGGTATCTGCGCCACGGGTTCTGCGGTAATCTTTTTTCTTTTCCTTTCTGAACTGTCCGAGTCATACATCTTTTGTGAATCATTAGAATCGGAGCCTGTACCATTAGTAGATATGGGAGTGGCTACTGCATAGGCTGTACGTTTTCTGCCAGGACTTCCGTCTCCTAATCCCTTTAGTCTTATAGTGCCAGGAAACCCTGCATCTTGTTGTAACGGACTACTAGATTCGTCTCTTTTAATGCTTGAACTTCTTCCTTCACTTGGTGAAGTCGGTAGTGAGTAGATCCCATCTGATTCCGAATTTTTCAAACCAGATCTTTGTTCTAATAATTTCTTCATTCGGTCTTTATTTGTAATTAAGCCATTTGATCTCTGATTAAAAGCTAAGGGCAAATTCTCAGTATTACTTTGCGATAGCTTTAAACCATCATCATTTGTCCTATCTTTCTCTTCATGTTCATCCTCGTCACTCTTAGTGGTAGGTGTTTTCTCATTAAACACACCACTAGTATTTCTCTTTATTTCCTCTGTCACTGTATCTGGAGACTTTTGACTTCCAGGCAGATCTCCTAGGGCATTATACTCCTCGACATCTGAATCTTCCAGAGTTAAATCGATAGTTGGTACGTTCTGCATCACGCAATATGTACTATTTTTAATATGACTACCTTTTGTTATATCCTTCCAAAAATGTTCATATACTCTTTTTGACCTAATTCTCCTTCACTGTATATATAATTCTCCACCTCGTTTTGAAAATATACCCTAGTATGGATTAGTCGCCTCTTTATCCCGATTTAAATAAACGTCTAATTTTCTAGTTTAACGAATAAAAAAATAATGCAAAAAACAACAACGAGTAAGCAAAACAACTAGACCGTGCTAATAGATTCTGATATCTCCAGTTGCTTTAAAGTCTTATGGAAATAAATCAAATAAGGCCATCACAAAATGCTGTTATTACTATTTAAATTTTTTTATTGTGTTCGTGTGTGCCAACAAACGCGATTCACGGAGACGTGACTAATCCGGGTAATATTATATTTAAAAAATGAGACTTATATTACGACGTTAGTTAAATATTATAATGGTACTAATAATATTCATCAATGGATTAATACAAATGATGAAGAAACAAAAATATTGTATTTATTATATATTAAATAACCGGAAGATAACAAAAAAAATTAGATAATGTAAATAGATGAATAATTGTACTCATGGACTTAACATATCCAATAAAGATAAAAATAAAAAGAGACGACCGAGAACAAATAGTAATATAAAAAATAAGAGTCTC
Source organism: Nakaseomyces kungkrabaensis (assembly GCA_030556385.1). Classification (NCBI taxonomy): domain Eukaryota; kingdom Fungi; phylum Ascomycota; class Saccharomycetes; order Saccharomycetales; family Saccharomycetaceae; genus Nakaseomyces; species Nakaseomyces kungkrabaensis. The sequence continues at coordinate 71,223 of JAKTPY010000018.1, read as the reverse complement.
AATATAGTACCCAAAAAAAAAAAAAACGTAAAAAACTTATGAGACTTTAGTTGGGATTAAAAATTAAATTTTTTCTTTCATACCTCATTCTTTCTTGACTCGTAGTATGCAAATGAAAAAAAAAAATCAAAAATAAAAAATTTAATAGTGCAGTATTATCAAATACAAGAGCAGAGAGTATGTCATTCACAGCACCAAAAAAAAAAAAATTGTATCTAGAAAAGTATGCTTGTAAAAGTACTTACAAAAAATAGTTGTAAGGCAAAAAAGAAAAAGGTTGGAAAGCAGCTCGCAATTTAAAACTATGCCAGGATAATGCTAGAAGGAAGCCAGTTCCTTAGATATATCCAGAGAATTGCTAAACAGAAAGAACGAAAAAAAAAGGAGAACATTGTAAAAATACTCAAAGGAGATCTTTGTGGATAAGATGATAACATTAAATAAAATTAGTGAAATCTCTTAAGAAATTTACTGGTAACCACATTGGTTTGGATACCATCTATCATCCAATGGTTGTGGGAATAGACCATATTCGATCAATCTGGAGGCATCCCATTCAATACTGGTTTCAGTCTTCCAACACCAGAAGATCCAGCCACCTCTCAATTCAAAGGCATCCAATTGAGCTTCAACGTATCTTCTAGTTTCTTGCTTTCTTTCCTCACTCCAGGAGTTGATATCCTCGTTGTTAGCACAAGAACCAATGTAAGAGGAACCTACACCATTTTTCCAGAAGGAACCATCGTATCTAGCACCGATACCGACACCGTTCAACCACTTAGTACAATCAGTCAAAGCGGCACTCCACTCACCAGCGACGGTCCAGTGAGCCTCACTTAGGACACCAGTACCCCATTCACAAGCAACTTGAACATGGGTGTTAATGTCACGTTGACATTCACCAGTGCTGAAGACTTGGTAGTGGTGGTGGTCCACGGTAACACCCCAGGTGTTCTGGTCCAAAGTTAGGAAGTTGTCCCAGTAGTTGTAAGGTTGGAAAGCGTCGTGGATGATAATGTTTTGTGGCTTCTGCACAGTGTCTCTTAGGTACTCGTAAGCTGGTTGGTAGTAGTTGTTCTTCAACTTATCCATGTCAATTGCAGGACCCAATGGCTCGTTAATCAATTCCACACCAATAACGGTGTCCAAGTACTCATCTTGAGAGTACTTGTTCAACAAGTAGTTAATAACATCTGTAGTCACTTGGGTGAAGTAGTCATCAGCAGGGAAAGCAATGACATCCCTTTGGCCAGAGTTGTCAAACCCGTTCTGAGACCCAGCAGCACCATGCAAGTCAACCCAGACCTTCAAACCATGGTTAGAGGCCCATTGAATAGCCTGGTCCAGGAATTGCTCTTGCTCACCAGTAACGTATGGATCACCGTACACGGTGTTGAATGCCCAGTACCCAATTGGGATTCTAACCATGTTAAAACCCTTAGAGGCAATATCAACAAAGTCCTGTTCGGTGTAGAAAGTGGACCAGTGGTTCATCAACTGATCTTTGGCGGCGTCGTAACCCAATTGCTGACAGAAGTGGTACTCGTCAACTGGAATTCCGTCATCGTTCTGGTCATTAGTTCTGAACTGTTCAAAAAGCGAAGGAGTAATGTAAGGCTCCAGAACTAACCACCCACCAATGTTAACACCTCTAAGAGTGTTAGAACCATAGTCGTACAGTCTTTTCTCGAGCTTAGACCCTGGAACAACTCTATGTGGGCCAACAGGTAGACTGTACACAAGTGTTATAAAGAATGACACGAATAATAATGTAAACGAAACCATTATTATTCTAAATTTTTTTGTTTTGTTTTAATGATTGTTTATAGTTTGATTATATATCTATAATTTTTTTTGTTTTGTAATGTTCTCTTTTTCTAAAGAAGACAAAACATGTACAAACATTTTCACAAAAGTTTCCTTCTTATATACATTTTTTTTTTACTTTCTGTCCTTAAAGTCCCAAAAAGCAAGACAAAACAAAAGAAAAAAGCATTGTATCTTGAGAGACTACTATTATTGGGAACAGGTACAATGACGTATAATGGCAAATATTCCCTGGTTCTCCATTCAATTGAATGAGTTTTCCCAATGCCAAAACCTCCCCATCCCAGTTTTTTGTTTGTGCTTGTGTCTCTGATAAAAAAATAAAAAAGCTACGGCACAAGGAATTTATTCCAAACGCGATGAGCTGTTGTTGATAAAAAAAAAAAGAATTTGATTCATTTTCATCTCGTAGTGTTTCCCGCGTGAGTTGATGTGCTGTTTAAATTTTATTTTAATTTCGAAATTTATCTTTATCTTCTCGTACAGCTGTTTCTGCGCAATTATTTATAGAAGCTGCCTCGTGTAGGGACTACTCACATGCCTAACCCATACCAAACTCCCCCACACACAAACATCCGTATAAGCCATTCCCCCATCCCCCAGCCATCGGGAAACATAATTAAAAAAAAAGTCGCCCTGGCTGGGTTTTACACTATGAAAAGAGCAAGCCACTGCTATTAAAAGCAGTTTTGTAAGGGATATTCACTTTTCTTCGAAGACACGTACGGAGAACGGACTTTTTTTTTTATCGTACGACAATATCAAAATACGGAAAAACCCACAACAACACGAGTCACTCCCACAGAGATCAAGCAGGGGAGATGCTCTCCCCTGCAAGACTGCGGGTTTAGTAAAAAAAAAAAAATTTTATCACAGTAGCAATAAAAAAAAAAGCATGGGAATCTCAAAAAATTTCCAGAACGGGTAATAAACACCTAAAAAAGAAGATTTTGTAGGAAAAGAAAAAAAACAAACAAACACATCATCCCTTTTCCCACAGTCTGGGGACTGGACATTTTTTTTTTGCCTTTTCTCCCACGTATATCATTTTTCTCGTTCACGTGAGGGACAGTAGAACGGGAGAGAGATATGATGAAATTACCCTCATTTTAAAACGTGGCCGAATCATCAAACAAGGTTCTAACCACTCTGGCCAGTTTTTTTTTTGGCGGTTAAACCATTAGAGTTGTTAGGGATCTGCAAGATGTCATGATAAGGGGACATTCTTTCTAAGAGGCCGGGGGGATTATCCCACCCCCCTCCTTCTCGCATTTCCGCAACTTACGTCATGGTATTTAATAAGACAATGCAAACTTCGAAGAGAATAATGGAGGACAATGAACTTATGTTGTTGTAAATCCATTCCTTAAATTTTAGCGTATAAATGCAATTGCAAAAGCTCTCTTTTTCTTTTTTTTCTAAGGGATAGGGCTGTAGACACTGTAGACAAAATTGTGATGAGAATAAAAAAAAAAAATAAAAATGATTACGTATTATAATACTCACAAACAATTACTTTTTTGGAGCATACACTTTCAACCTCTCCTCATTTAGGCTTTCTTTGTTCTTATCTTCTTCTACCATCTCCCGCTGACGCTCTGCCAGTTGGTCATTCCGTATCCATCCGCCTAGTTGGACTCTGTAGCCCGTGAAGGAACGCACAGGTATCTCCTGTTCAACGTGTGTCCAAGGTTCAACCTTCGCAGAGGCGTCTTTCTTAGGCTGTTCTTCTTCCCTCTTTAATTCTCCTTCAGTGCTCATTTTCTTTCCCTTCTTTTTTCTCTGTAATATACTAATGACAGCTGAAATATGGTATGTTTCAACTCTATATACTCAACGTTTTTTTATTTAATTGCAAACATTTACTTTTGTTAAAACTTTTCTTTCGTTTCTTTACGCGATGAGCAGTGAAAAAAAAATTAAAAATTTAAGAATTTGAAAAAAAAAAAGGGTTGCACTTTTTAAATGGATCATAAAATTGAAAATGTGAAATTCTTTAATATGCTGATATTATAGTCCGATTCCATAAATTGTTCTAGAACATTAAAATTCTTTTTTTAAAAAAAACTTAAAAACTTTTTATTACTCTATATACCAAAATTCCCGCTTCTTATATCGTTATATAATTTCTTTTGCTCACGTTTCTTGTTTAAGTTAACACCGTGAAGTTTGTTAACATGTCCCATTGGTGCCATGGGAACCATAGGTGGGATGTAATCGCCACCAGGTCCAGGTGGCATATTGCTCTTTCTCTTATGTGGGCTCTGCATTGGCATTAATGGTTGTGCGTATTGTGCATTAGGCATCATCATTTGATTACCAGCGTTATTACGATAACCATTAGCCATCATTGGTGGTGCTTGTTGTGGCATGAATTGTCCGTACTGAGATGGTGAATTTTGCATTCTATTGTTGTAGTATGCATCTTGTGGTGCAGGAGGTGGCATCATCTGCCCGTAGCCATTGTTGTACCCCTGTGGAGGATACTGTTGATATTGTTGTTGTGGCATCCGTTGTTGAGGATAACCTTCTTCCATATACGCATCATGCTGTTGAGGCGACACATAATCCTTCATTGGATGGCCCATGTTCTTTTGAGGTGAGTGAGCAGGCATTGGCTGGTTTTGAACAAGACGTTCTTGACTTCCAGGGATCTGTAAGTGATTCTTGGAAACATTCTCACGACTATTCATTGGCGAAGAACCTGAATATATCTTATTACCCACTGGTGGAGGTAGTTGATCTTGCATGTTCCCATTGTGATAACTTGGTGATTTGGTCATGCCGCCATTGTAGTAGCTTGGTGACTTGGTCATACCACCACTGCCACCAGTGTGGTTGTTACGCATGGGAATAGGCTGAGGTGGTGGCATAACATTCATTGGAGGTTGAGGTGAAACATATTTCTTCTCAGGTGATTGAGACATGTGAGTCTTATTAGGCAATGGTGTGTGAGATGACTGCTGAGCTTGCTGGGCCCGATAGTCAGCTGCTGGTACTTGTGAATCACCTGGAGCTTTTGGTGACTTTAGTATCTTCATTGGCTTGGACCCTACGCCATTATTATATTGTGCCGGTGACATAACTCCCTGGTCATTATTATACTGCATACTTGGTGGAGGTCCACCAGGTGTTGTTGGAAGGGCTTGATTTACTCTCTCTGGTGATACACTACGGTTAGCATGTGCTAAAGAAGGTCTCCCAACGTTATTGTTAGCATATCCATTTGGTGGTGGGTTAGCATATTGGCCACTCTGTTGATGTTCTAGAGTAGGTGGATAATTACCGTTTTCTCTCAGTTGTTGATGTTGATGTTGCTGTTGAGTTAATTCTGGAGATCTTCTTGTCCTTGGTGTCTTGGTTTCATATGTTGGCGACAAATACTCGTTAGAATTCATTGGAGGTGGAGTTCTTTCCTTAGCAAGTTTTGGTGCTTCATTAGCTTGATTCGAGTTATTTGGAATTGGCACTCTAGAGTAAGGGCTGCGTTCATTGGTAGACAGTTGTGATTCAAACCCCTTCTTGGTATTCGGTAATTCCAAACTATCCACTAATGACTCAGAAGTACCAGTACTGATTTTCAGTGAATGTACTGCAAGAGAATCAGTACTCTGAATTTCATTTCTTTTGTATTGGTCAAATTTCGTAACACCTTTCATGATATCATCATCGAGGTTCTCAGATGAATGATTATGTTGATATTCTAATGCCATCATTTGCTCAACCATACCACTTAATTCCTCCATAGTACCATCTGTTGCTCTCTTCTCATCCCTTAAAACTGTCCGTTCTTCTTGTGTCATTTTACGCTCTTCAGGTATAGGCTTCCGTTCAGTATAAACTGGCTTCTTATCCTCATGAACTGGCTTCCTATCCTCAGGCACAAATCTCTTATCCTCAATAGCGGATCTTAGGTCAGGTCTAGAAGGTTTTTGACGAATATTAAATTTATTTGGTTGAGTTGGCCTTTGATAACCATAATCCTGTTTATCATCTTGATTAAATGCTGGTTTAGGAGTGTAATTGTTATTACGAGGTTGATCATCTAGTAATTGGTCTGCATCGATATCTGGTAACTCAATACTGAACCCTTCATCATCTGGCTTGATGTCTGGAAGCTGATAGTTCATAGGGTCACTTAGATCTGTTAATGGTGCTGAATCATCATATTTATGACTCTTAAACTTCTTTTTTAAATCCAGATTTGAACCTTCCTTATGATCGGCGTCAGAATTACCACTTTTCTTTCGTAAATTGCTTAATGGATTCCATTTTTGAATTTTATTTTTCATATTGTTTTTATCCTTACGGGACTCTAGATCAATAACTGTATGATACCCAGAAGGGTTTGGAGCCACAGGCTTTATAGCTATACTAGTTTGTGCGACCTCATTCTGAAATTTCTCATAAACTGGAGTGACATTGCGATTAGCAGATGTTTGCGAGGAGGGTTCACTGAAAGTATCAGATTCAAAGCTAGTATTAGCTGATTCTTTCTTACTCTTTACCGACTTCTTCTTTTCTTCGTTAACCATATGCTCCAACACAAGATCAGACTCCTGAAAAACAACCCATTTCTTAAAACCATCGAACTCAAATTCTAGAATTAACGAACGGCCAAATAATTTCTTTTTCTCAGATGTTTGTTCGTATGACAAAGTCGAAAGCCATGTCCAAATGAAGTAATCATCAATATCAATTCGTTTCACATCAATTTTTTCTCGTAAATTTAAATCATTCGGAAGCGCCTTTCTTGGAGCCCAACCAGCTTGGAAAGTGGAATGCTTTGTGGACATTTCTTTCATCAATCGTCTCGACTCCTGCGACATCTTCCTACTAATCCCCTCGACATTATTTTTCTTTTTGAATAATGACTTTAATAAAGCATAATCTTCTCTGGCTTCAAATGCATCATGGTGATCAAAATTTAACTTCTCATTACACCTCTCCAGCAATTGCCAAGGCTTCCTCGAAAAAGTGCTAGTATGTAAAGTAACTAATGGTATTGTTAAAATTGTCTCTGAGGCGAACGCAGTGGATTTAACTGGAGGATACTCGCTATTGAATAGCAAATTCTTTAGTGTTCTTGGCAGCTTAGCACTTTCTATATCTTTCGGTACAAAACTCCTTAGAAAAGCTAACAATAGGTGGAACATGGCATCGGATCCGGGTATCCATTGATCGAAACCATCCTTTATAGAGTTATTAACAGTCTTTGAAGATGTCGTGTCGAAATCATAGTCAGCGTTTTGATCCGGGAGTTTTCCAAAGGCCCATACGGCACACATCTTTGAAATTTTTCTAGCACTCATCTTATTCACCTTTGAGTTTGAAGAAATCGTTACAATAAGGTCAAAGAAATCATAAACAATTGAAGCGTGGTTAGGAGAAGTAAGACATTGAGGCATAATCTCTAAAAATGATTTTCTTGGAAACCCTTTGTCCTTCTCTCGGAGTTTGAATTCATTATATGCTTTCCAACCAACAATCTCTGCTCCCGGAAGTCGACACCAAATATACTTTAATGCCTGAAATAACGTCCATACATCACTCTTTGAAATAATCTTTAGCTGTTTCTTCTCATTCACCGGTTGGCCATTACCTAAAGGAAACAACTGATTCAAGAACCCCAACAACTTCTCATTAGTCTGCTCTGGCCGCAGCGGTATCATCAGATATTCCACATCAGTACCTCTATCCTTCAATTCGGCAGTTATCAGATGTATTACTCCCTTTACATTACTCCTCGAAAACTCATGGAAAAACTCAAACTCTTCTTGATCCAGGTTATCCACAGGTTTCTGTTTTCTAACCGGATGTTTCCGGCTAGGTATATCCATGTCTTGCGCCGTAGGTACCGTAGGCAATGGTTTCGTTACCGCAGTCATTTCTTTATCCTAGAAAAAAACAAATTCAATATCTCTTTTTATCACGTCTTATTGCGTTATATTATATCTTTATAACATGAACTTATTTCCTTAGTTTTCCCTGGGCTTATTATTTTCTCTCTTTGGTGTCTTTAAATTTTTTTTTTTTTTGATCGTTTCTTGAAAATGTATTTATAGAAACAGAGCTCTTTTCTTCTTTTTTTTTATATTTCTTATATGAGTTTTCGTTATTATAAAAAAAAAGGCTTCCTTTTTCCTTTCCAATAAACAATTACGCAGAATGAATTGAATAAAAGAATTTGGTTGAAGCGAAAGGAAGGTCTAGAGATCAAAGAACCCAATGAGATCAATACAATACTCTCTTGCTAGGAAAAAAAAAAGCAGTATAAAATTTTTTGATCAAGAAAAAACAAAACAAACGGAAAAAATAAACAAACAAACAAAGAACGAAGAGAGCGAGGAAAAAAAAAAAAAAAAGAAAGTAAAAAATTTCTTGACGTAATTCCGCATAATTCATTTCTCGCGAATCGTCAAGGGTGATGCCAGTATGTGCATGGGTATAGAAGAGGAACCATTAATCATATTATTTTCTCATATTATTGATACTCCCTCGATACAAATTAGTCTTTATTTAAGAATTCAAAGAATTTTTTTTCATTTCAAATATATATAGAATTAACAAGTTATTTACTAGGGATAAGAGATGGAGTGTCAAAACCCTATCTCATTGTTTTCAAACAAAGAAAAACACACAAGATTTATTTACATGTTTCTTATTATTATTGTATTTTTTTTTTTTGGGATGATTACTCGATGATACGGGTGATTAGACCAGTACCAACGGTTCTACCACCTTCTCTGATGTTGAAACGTTGGCCGACTTCCATTGGAGTTGGGTGGACAAGTTCACATTCCATTTCGACGTTGTCACCGGGCATGACTTGTTGGGAGTGATCCTCAACGGAGTCTGGGAACTTCATGACGACGGTAACGTCAGCAGTTCTGATGAACATCTGTGGTCTGTAGTTTTCCCCGAATGGAGAGTGTCTACCACCTTCTTCCTTGGACAAGATGTACAAAGAAGCTAGAATCTTGGTGTGGGCCTTGACGGTACCTGGCTTAGCCATAACCATACCTCTCTTCAATTGGTCTCTTCTGATACCTCTCAACAGGATACCGGCGTTGTCACCAGCCATGGCCTGGTCCAATTCCTTTCTGAACATTTCAATACCGGTAACGGTGGTCTTCAATGGAGTGGTGCTGTGACCAACAATCTCGACTTCCTCACCCTTCTTTAGTTCACCTCTTTCAACACGACCAGTGACGACAGTACCTCTACCGGAAATGGAGAAGATGTCTTCGACTGGCATTAGGAATGGCTTGTTCAAGTCTCTCTCTGGGGTTGGGATGTACTCGTCGACAGCGTCCAAAAGCTTCATGATAGCTTGTTCACCGATCTCAGGTTGGCGACCTTCCAAGGCACACAGGGCGGAACCCATGATAATTGGAGAGTTGTCACCGTCAAAACCGTACTCATTCAACAATTCTCTCATTTCCATTTCGACAAGCTCCAACATCTCTGGGTCATCAATGGTATCAACCTTGTTAACAAACACAACGATGTGCTGGACACCGACCTGTCTGGCCAACAACAAATGTTCTCTAGTCTGTGGCATCTGACCATCAGTAGCAGCAACAACAATGATAGCACCGTCCATCTGGGCAGCACCAGTAATCATGTTCTTGATATAATCCGCGTGACCGGGACAGTCCACATGGGAGTAATGTCTCTTGGCGGTCTCATACTCGACATGCGCGGTGGAAATAGTAATACCACGGGCTCTCTCCTCTGGCGCCTTGTCAATAGAACTGTAGTCCAGGAAATCAGCACCACCTTTCTCAGCCAAAGTCTTGGTAATAGCAGCAGTCAATGTAGTCTTACCATGATCAACATGTCCAATGGTACCAATGTTAACATGTGGCTTGCTTCTGTCAAAAGCAGCAGCTTGCAAACGAACCGAGGTAGCAAAAGTCCTACCAACTTTACTCCATAGTGCAGGTCTAACCCTCAAAGATGGCACTAGTCTAGGTAGTAACACACTCATCTTTTATTTCTTCTTAATTAGCTGTTCTTCTTATTCTGTCCTGTTCTGTTCTGTCAAAAGTACTTGAAAGTTCTGGTTAAAAAATTTTTTCTTTGTTTAAAATTTCTTCTTTGCCCTTTGATTCAAAAAATAACCCGACTTCTCCTTCTTCTCCTTCCTGTCCCCCTTGCTCTCTTCACCCACCCCCACACAACAACAGTTACCCGGAATACCCGGAAATTCCGAGTAAACGTGACGCGTACGTACTAAAGTATGAATTTAATAAAAGGAATAAGAATTAATGTATTAAGGATATAAATAGTATATGTGAAAAAACGTTAAATAAGAGATAACAAACAACCATTAGAAAACAAAATGCAAGGAACGTGGGGAGGGGGTATTAATAATTTTTTTTTTTTTTTTTGAATTTTTTTTTTTTTAAAAGAAACAACAAAGTATCGTTTAGATTATAAATCGTCTTCTTCGTAAAGTTCTTCTTTTTCGTTGAATTCAGGAGACTCAATCAACATCTCTTCGTCTATGTCCATATCGGTATGACTACTTCTGGAAGACACCACGAGTATGATTATAGTTCCTACCACCAACGCCGTTACAACACCAAGGATGAACCATATCACTGCGAGAAACACTATACTCTCAGTATTATCAACTGATGATGTGGGCACACTAACTTCTTCCAGTATAGTAGGTTGTAGCGCATCTCTAACTGCTGAGTCGTCCAAAATAAAATTCAAAAAATCCACCAGCATAATTTCTTGTATCTGTGTGTGTGTGTGTATAAAATAAAAGTTTTCTGAAATGTCCCGATTGTCTAAGAAGATAGAAAATAAGATAGCTCTTAAATAAAAAGCATTGTTCTTATATAGAATCTTTTCCCAAACGACGGGGGGGTGAAGGATCTACACAAACTACAGCCATCCTTAACAAATAAAAAAAATTTCATAGAAGATGCAATTTATCCCTCAACCCGCCTCTACGGCCGTTTCTTGTTTCCGAGAAGAGAGCTAAACAAAAAATTACTCTATGCTCTTACCAAAATTGAAAAAAAAAAAAAAAAAAAAAAAAAAAAATCTTTTTTTAATTTTAAAAAAAAAAAAAAAAAAAAAAAAAAAAAAGTAAACTCCTTTTTCATTGAGAGAAAAAAATAAAAATAAAAAAAAAATAGGGGACTATTCACTCAGAAAGTACTGTAGTTCCTAAAGAGGACAACGGGTCTATGTAAACGTGCGGGGTGATGTGCCGTGTATATCTTTTTGTTTTTCTTCACTAAACACTCAGAGAGCGAGCGAGAAACAAACAAAAAAACAAACGATTTTTCAATTCCTTTTTTTCCGTAGAAACATCCGCGAAACTTGTACACACAGACAGCATTATCGGAGTTATCGAGGCAGAATTGACGCAGGGGCAGTGTGCTGTCTATTTTTGTTACGTAAGTCTTTGAAAGCAGGGGGGGAAGGGAAGAGACAAGATAGAAAGATTGAGACACCCCCAGGAAAGAACAATCAGTTATTACGTAAGTTATGTGTGACTTTATCGTAAGATATTTGATTCGTCGTGACATGTACGTATATATTGATAAATACTTTTTGTTTGTTCAATTTTTTGTTTGTTCAATTTTTTTTTTGCAAGAAATCCTGACAAGTTGAAAAAAAAAAAATTTTTTTTGTTAGGACCTTAAAGAAAAGGGCATCAAGTTTTACTTATTTATTTTAACAATAGAAAAAAACAGGAGAAATAGGATATCAAGGATGTCTACTCTACAAGTGAATCAGAACACTGATATTAATGTTACCATTGATGCTTTCATTGCTAAGTTGAAAAGAAGACAGATAGAAGACAGCTACGAGATCGCGCTGGAGACCCTCCAGATACTGATGAGGTTTCTAAGTGCCTCGCGCTGGAATAATGTACACGAAATGATAGAGCTGATCAGGCAATTGGGTAATAGGCTCGAAAAGGCCCATCCTACAGCGTTCAGTTGTGGGAATGTGATAAGACGTATACTGGCCGTGCTAAGAGATGAGATAGAGGAAGAGTCGAAGGAGAACAATGGGGAGAAAGTGTTACAAGGCCAAGCTGAGCCGCTGATCTCCTCCATGTTCAACCTGTTGCAGAAACCCAAGGAGGAGACTGCTGCGGTGCCCAATAAGAAACAGAGGAATAGTCCGTACAAGACCGATTACCGTCAAGTCGCCATTCAGGGTATCAGAGACCTTATAGATGAAATCACCAATATAGACGAAGGTATTCAACAGATCGCCATTGACTTGATTCACGACCACGAGATATTGCTTACTCCAACTCCAGAGTCCAAGACTGTGCTGAAGTTCTTGATTAGAGCCAAGGAACGTGGTAACAGAACATTCACAGTGCTAGTCACCGAGGGGTTCCCAAATAACACGGAGAAGGCTCATACATTTGCCAAGAAACTGGCTGAGCATAATATAGAGACAATGGTCATCCCTGACTCTGCCGTGTTTGCGCTTATGTCCAGAGTCGGTAAAGTTATTATTGGTACCAAGGCCGTGTTCGTCAATGGTGGTTCCATCTCTTCTACCTCTGGTGTCTCTTCAGTGTGTGAATGTGCACGTGAATTCAAGACTCCAGTGTTTGCCGTCGCTGGTTTGTTCAAACTGTCTCCATTATATCCCTTCGATGTGGAGAAGTTCGTCGAATTCGGTGGCTCACAGAAAGTTCTACCAAGAATGGATCCTAACAACAGACTCGATACCATTAACCCAATCACCGATTACGTGCCTCCTGAAAATATTGATATCTACATTACTAACATTGGTGGTTTTGCTCCAAGTTTTATATACCGTATCGCTTGGGACAACTACAAACAAATTGATGTTCATCTAGAAACCAAGGCTGAGAAGAAATAGATTTCTTTTCCTTTCAAGATTCATACAACAACAAAATAAAAACAAAATATAAAATCTAGCATGTTAATGATAACACCCCCCATTCCAAGTTTCTGAGGAAGATTTTTTTTTACCAAATCAAACCAATTTATTTTTTAATTGATTTAATTATTCCTGCATTTTCTAATTCTGATATATTTTTCATTTTTTTTTTTTTTTTTTTTTGAAAGAATTTTCTAACAATATTCATTTATTTGCTTTCCGTTTGATAATCTTCAGTAATAATATTCTAAATTCCAATTCCCATGAGTATCTTCTCATACGCCCTGTGCCTCGCTCGGTTACCTAGTTTTAAAAATTGGTGATCTTGAGCTGGATAATTTACCAATACTTACAGATCTCGGTAGTCTGTCCGTTACCTTTTTTGTAATTGTGATGACTATTCCCGAGATCTATTGGAAATTAATGGGCTATATCAACCTTTCTTAGACTTCTTTTTGAGTACGAAATTATCGCTATATTAATTTTCGAGACGATATATTTTGTAATTAGATAGTCTTACAATTTCCTTTCCAACATAACTTTCGTAGTATCTTGCTTTCTTTCATTGAGACATATCTCATAAATTTCTATTCGTTACTTAGTAAAACAATTTAAAAAAAAAGAGAAAGATTACATATCTAGTTTATTGGTTCTCCTGCGCAAACTTCTTGACAAAATCAACTAATAATTGTACAGATTGTACAGTTAGTGCATTGTAAATGGAAGCTCTGAAACCACCAACTGAACGGTGACCCTTCAAACCAGTTAACTTACACTCAGCAGCTTCCTTCAAAAACTTATCATCAAGCCCTTCTTTCTTCAAAGTAAATACAACGTTCATACCTGATCTGGCCCTAGTTGAAACTGGCAAGTTGTAGAAGTTTGGATAGCTGTCAAGGGCGTCGTACAAGAGCTTGGCCTTTTCCTTATTTTCAGCTTCTTGTGCGGCAACACCACCTTTATTCAACAGATGCTTGAAGACAAGGTCCATTATATGCAGAGTGAAGATAGGTATGGTGTTGTAAGCAGAATTGTTCTTGGCAACAGTTGGGTAATCAAATGCAATTGGGGTAATTGGGATGTGCAACTCAGCCAATTTGTCTGTAGAGATAGCAGAGATGTTTTTCAAGATCTCCTTCTTGACAATGTATAAAGTCAGCCCGGCAAGACCGATGTTCTTTTGGGCACCTGCCATGATAACACCATATTTGGAGACATCAATGCGACGAGATAATATATCACTGGACAAATCAGCAACTATTTCGATATTTGGATCCTCCACTAGACATTTAGGCAAGGAGGGCCATTCCACACCGTGGACAGTTTCATTCTCACATAAGTACACATAGGCAAACTTGTTTCCCTTAATTCTATCACTCCACTCTGATTCATCTGGAATATCCCCGTATTTACCATTTTTACTAAATTCCTTACTGTTGAAAACAACCTTGGCTGGAACACGCAATCTGTGGGCTTCTTCGTATGCCTTTTGTGACCAGGACCCGGTAACCAAGTACCCACCAGGAGCAACCTCACCAGTCTTGGCAATGTACGCAGCCTCCAGGTTAGTAGCCAAACTAGAAAACCCGGTAGTACCACCACCTTGCAAGAAGAACACTTCGTGGGTATCAGGAATATCTAACAATTCAATCAAATGTTGCTTGGCATCATCAATCACTTTTGTAGCATCCTTGGAACGATGAGAAATCTCACCAATACCTAAACCTAAACCATTATAGTTAATTAAATCCTTAGCAGCTTGTTGTAGGACCGGAGTAGGCAATTGAGCTGGCCCAGCTCCGAAATGATTTGGTTCTTCTCTATCTAGCATTTTTTTATAGTCTGTTCACTATTTCTTACTATGACAATATGTACAAAAGTACTGATAGTGTTGTTTATACGTACAGATAAGAAATAAAAAGAAAGATTACTTTATTAAATACAACTTTAAATAGAATTATATTTTCACCTGCACAATAAAGGGTGATCATCATATTTAACAATAACGTGACCATAAAAAAAAAAGAGTCACCAAATAATGAAAAGAGGAATATTCAAAAAAATTTTTTTGTAACACCTCCCTCCCCCGAATCCCACTGTGTGGCGTCACCGCAACGTTACGCGTAGAAAGACGAGAAGACCCCCCTCCGATTTGTACGAGTTAGTACCCAGATGCGGGTAAAGGGTTTCTGGAAAAAAATTTTGTCATGTTGTGTGACTGTTACAAATTATCCCTACCAACGATACACCAGTACATCCTTTTAGAACAGCAGTACACCCAGATGTTTGAGTTTATTTTCTACGTGTACAAATTTATTGTTGGTGCAAGTTTTGACGGAGAGGGAAGGAGAGAAGCAGGTTTGCGGTATAGGCCGGTGAATGGGTAAGAGTTTAGGGCTGGGAAGGGGGGAGCTTGGATTGGATGTGAGCCTAGAGCAGGAGAGTGTGTGAGGGTAGAGAGAGGGAGAATGTCGTTGCACCCTCTGAGGAAAGATAGCAGTTTGGGGGGTGGTAGGTTGAGGGAAGGAGGGGGGAGGTGCGAGGCCGTGAGGCCACAGGACACAGGAAACTTTTGGAATGGGATGGGGATGATGGGTCAAGCTTGCCATTGCAGGTTGAGGTGTTTGCTGTGGCAAAATCTCACCCCCTTGCTGCATCCTTTTTACAACCAATACTTTGGAGACTAAAAGTGGTTCCCGCTATATAAGAAATACGTTTAAAATTTTCTTTTTATTTTTAATTTTTGAGTTTTTTCTTTAATTTACCAAACCAAAGAATCTAACACACACAAAATGGTACGTTTTTAATAGATAATGAATATAAAGCTAATAGAAAATTAAAAAAAATGAGAATAACAAGAAGAGAGAATATGGGATCATTTTATGCTTTTTTAGGAGGGAACTAGTTTTAAACACGGTTATTAAGGAGAGACATATTGTAACTTATTACCAAAAAACGGATAATCGATTATAGGAGCAAGGTCCTTTTTTCCTGAATATTGAGATTGGAGAAGACATTATAAAAGTGACTAGAGAAAATTTGAAATGACCGTGTTTGACAGCCATCTGTCATGATATCGGAATTTGTGTCTCGATAAAATGTCAAGTAGTTCAGATAAGAATCGTCTTTTGTTGTTTTCATTTGTTTCTTTAGCTAATCAAAATCAAACTTTGCAAGGAATATTGTTTTACTAACAAAATATCTGTTTTTTTTTTTATTTCATTTCAATTTTATTTTTATCACTCACAAGGGAGGAATATTTATGAAGATGAAAAGTAAAAAAGAAACCAACAACATTATTTACAGGGTAAAGTTCACGGTTCTCTAGCTCGTGCTGGTAAGGTTAAGTCCCAAACTCCAAAGGTCGAAAAGACTGAAAAGCCAAAGAAGCCAAAGGGTAGAGCTTACAAGAGACTTTTGTACACCAGAAGATTTGTTAACGTCACCTTGACTAACGGTAAGAGAAGAATGAACCCAGGTCCATCTTCTCAATAAGTATAGTGTACAATGGTATCCTTTTAAAATATAAAAAAATATTATAAATTATTTCCATTTATTCTATATATATGATCAATCTACAACATTTCACATAAAAAAGCCGTTTTTTTTTTATTATTACCATAACTTTCATCTTCTATGTATTACAAGTAAATTAAGTCACTTTCTGATCAAGAGATGACTGATCCCATTTCCGCGCTTATTTTTTTTTCTTGATCCTTGTAAATGTAACAATGTAAACCTCTTGATTTTACTTTCTCATTTATTATTTTTAATCGTAAATATTATATAATTACATTTAGTAGTTAATATATTAACGCTTTCACCAATCGTCACCGTTATCATAGTCATCACCGGATCCGACTTTGTTCTTACGTTGACTCAATGCTGCAGCAAGCGCATCTGCGAGTGAGCCCCCTGGACCGCCAGGACCACCTGGTGCTGATCCGCCAGTAGGTTGAGTGCTGGCAACTGGTTCACCACGAGCTTCTTGTAGTAATACCGACGGTTTATCTAATTGTGATTTGTCGACCTTCTTCAAAGCGCCAATACCACCGGCTCCCCTAATAGACGCCAAAAGGGCATCTCTGCCTGGATCGCCTGTACTTTCAGTAAATCCACTTCCACCAGCTGGCATTGCAGGTGGTGGTGGAGGTTGTTGTGGATTAGCAGCTGCCGCAGATAAGAATGCTGGTGGAGGTGGAGGAGGAGCACCACCGGCGGCACCAGGATCCGTCATCATTGGGGGAGGTGGAGGAGGAGGTGGGGCAGCAGCGGCAGCAGGGGCAGGGGCAGGAGGAGGAGGTTGTTGATATTGTTGTTGCTGCACAGCAGGAGGAGGTGGAGGTTGTTGATACTGTTGTTGCTGCATAGCAGGAGGAGGTGGTGGCTGTTGATATTGTGCCGTAGGCGTAGTATTAACAGCATGATTTGGAACAGGTGGCATAGGACGTGCTGCTCTTGGAGGTGGAGGTGGAGCTGGTCCTCTTCTTTGATGTGATGGAGCAGCTACAGCCGGAGTGCTTGCCGATGCATTTCTATGTGGAGGTGGAGGTGGCGCTGGACCTCTTCTAGATGGAGGTGGAGGAGGTCTACCACCTGCAACAGCAGGTACAGGTCTATTTCCAGTAGGTAATTGTGGAATTGGCCTTGCATTTCTATTAGGTAGTTGAGGAAGAGGTCTATTTTGTTGTTGTCCAAATGCCGGTTGTCCAGGAACATATGGCTGATTAAACTGCTGAGGAGGTGGTGGAAAATTTCCTGGAGGTGACTGGGGTACTGGAAATGGAAAGTTTCCTTGCTGTGGTTGTTGGGGTTGTTGTGGCGCTGCAGGCACTGGGTAAGGGAATGCACCATTGGCTGTATCTTGTGCCCTTGGTGGTGCAGCAGGTGGTTGACCCGGCAACGCAGGAGGCTGACCCGGCACTGCAGGAGGTTGTGGTGAGGCCATTACTATATTGTCAGGTAATGGCGGTACTTTATGCTTTGTAGATGGTGGTGGACTAGTAGGGGTTTCTGGAACGGGTGAAGAGACAACTGATTCAATGGCAGGTGCAGGTGTTGATGATGCCAGAGATGTAGCCGTATTTGAGCGTTCTCTTGCTTGAAAATCATCTGGTTCTGGTGTTGCTGCTGCAGGAACTGGAGGAGGTGGAGGTGGTGCCTTCTTTTTTGTATTTGGAATATGTTCCACATTATCTAGTGCGTATCTTTGCCTTTGGTTATCTATCAAAGCCTCGCCTCTTGGACCATGAACCACTTTTCCTTCATTTTCCTTTTTTACTTTAGCAGTCATGGCCACAGCATTCTTATTATTCAATGTCTTCTTCGAGGCATATTTATGACGTTTTTCGACTCTTTTATGGAAATGTGAAGCATCCGAAAGGTCTACAAAGAGAAGACCAGCATAACATTCTTCCATCTCAAAAGTGTGAAAGAAGGTTCTATCCTGATTATATTCAAAGTTAACATACAGCTCCTGATCCCATAACACACCACGGTGTCCAAATATATCCACAAGTTTTAAGAAAAATGTGTTACCTACAAGATCATCCACGAGGGCAATTGCTCCCGAAAGACCCGTGTACTGCCATTCATCTTTATTTGGATATGCAATATATAACCTTGCCACAGTGATATCAATGATCTTATTAGAACTTTTAGGCAAGGCCCTTTTAATTATCTCCTTATCCGAATTAGTTAATATCCCCATCTCTCTCGAATTAAAAAGAAAAAAGGGTCTATCTTTCTATTCTAGTGTTTCTTATTGAATTGAAGAAATGAGCAATTGAAATTATCCACTTTCAATTATATTTATTTAATAAAGCACTTTTTTTCCTTTATTTTCAACACTACTAAAATTAAAGGGTTTACCTATAGTGCTCCCTTTCTGGCCAAATAAAGAAAAAAAATCAAGAAAACCAAGAAAATCAAGAAAACAAAAAAAAAATTAACAAATGCACGTGATAGCGTAGATAGAGATAAGTCTCGTGATCACTACATTTTGTTGTCGTTGGTTTTGTTATCCATATTATTCAATTGGATTTGCGATTTAGGTGTAGATCTACATCAATTTATTAAGGTATTGGGATGGGAAGTATATTATGATAACGATAAGCGAGATCTTCTTTATTTTTCCCATGTGGTTTTTCTCTATACATCTTTCTTCGTGCATTTGGTTCCTGTTCCCGAGAGAGAGAGATGGAAAAATCGGTATGATTCATTACAGGTTTAAAAAAAAGAAAGAAAGATAAGATAAGAGAGTTTTTTGATTAAACCAAAAAAAAAGTATAATTGCAGAAAATTCTCTCTAGTTTATTGTGTTCCAGTGTAAATGGTTTTAATGTTATATTTCCCGATTCTTTGAGAGAAAGAACAACCAAATGACTTTTTTTTTTCTTTTTTCCCCGCTTCCGGGATTTAGTAACGAGGGTAAAACCATTTTCATTTTTTTTTTTTATTTTTCTACTGTGTTTATGGAAGCGGAACCGGTTTTTGTGTGTTTTTTTCCCATTGATTCAGTATTCCTTTCCCCTCTTACTTCCCTTCTTATCTCTCCGATTACAAAAGCAGGAAAAATGGCGAGAGAGAGAGAGGGAATCATAACCAGAACATGATGTAGAGAATGCCTCATAGATAGAAGGAAAGAATTGAAAAAAGAAATTAAAAACAATGGACGAAGACGTAAGCACTTGCTTAGGAGTTTATACGGTTGGTATTTTTTTTTTTTTTCTTTCTTTCTGATATTTTTTTTGCATAGAAAGAGTCCTACTTCAAAACGGAGAGAGACAGACAGGGGGGAACCTGGGAAAGGAGAAGTGAAAAATCGTAATGGAGGGGAAATGATTTATTACAGCCTTTATTTTTTTTTTTAATGTTGGAAAAGCGCACAGAGGAGAGGGGAGGGGTGATACACGCGGAGAATTCAAGCAGAGAGTAGAGAGATCTAAATTGAATGGGAAAAATGAAGTCTACGGCAAATTTACACAGTTCATAAAAAAAATTAAAAAAAGGCATCAAGAGTGTGTGTGTATTCGTGAGAAAGAGGGGTAGAAACGACACATGCTAACAGACAACAGAGGTAAGGGCCATAAATAGTATGTTTTTCGCATTGAAATGGCACTACAGAAGGAAAAACAATTTATATCGAGAGCAGGAAGAAGAAGAAGCGTAGAAGAAGATCATTTATTGAACGGGACTTCTTCTACTTCTGTTTCTTTTTTTTTTTCTTTTTTTCTTTTTTCTTTCTACCCGTGTGTGTGTGTTTTCTTAAATTATTATTATGTTGAAGAAAAATAAACAGGAAATCACATAATAAGAGACTGTCAAAGAAGAATTAAACAATAATAAGTCAGAGAAAGGAAAATTTTTTTATTCTTTTCATTTTTGTTCTTTTTTTTTTTCTCAAAAATGGTTAATCTTTCTTTTCTTTTATTGGAGTTTACTAATATTTATAATAAAAGGGTCTGGCTAAAAATAAAGTAATACTTTTTTTTCTTACTATATTTAAAACCGGCTTTTATTTATTTCCCAAAAAAAAAAGCTAGCAAACCGTAAATTGCTGCTAAAATCGGAGAGGATCAATAACTATAAAGAGAGAAAAAAAGATTTTTTAAATCTTAGATATTATACTACGGAAGACAAAACACTAATACTAATGGGACGTCCTAAGAAAGAGGTTAGTGAGGAGAACATTGAGAGGTTTCAGAAAGAACTGGAAGAAGCCGGTGATAAACTGGATGTATTATTAAAGGATAAGAAAGGTAGGTCGCGGTCTTGTTTACTTTGTAGAAGGAGAAAACAGAGATGTGATCATAAGTTACCTAGCTGCACAGCGTGTCTTAAAGCTGCTGTTAAGTGTGTTCAGCCAGCAAGGTACGCGAGCCCTCAAAGTCCACAGGAATCAGGGTCTGCAGAGAGTTCTAAACCTTCGTCAACGAAAGGGAGTAAACCCAAGAAGGTCAAGAAAACTGTTGTCAAGCAGGATCAGCAACAACACGAATATGTGTCTAAATTGCAAAACCTCATACATGGCCAAAATCAGTACAGTACTCAAATGAACAATATTCATAGCAATAGTAATGGTGGAAATGCCATGAGTCCCCCTCAGATGAGTCCTCCTAATCACATGAGTCCAATCAGTGGTCATATGAGTCCGCACAATCCAAACAATGGCATGTCTATTTATCAAAACAACAACAACAATAACTTGTTGCCACAGCATCAGCATAATAACCAAACTGCATTTAATAACGATCATAATAATATCAATACTAATACTAATAATACTAATAATATCCAACATCTCGCTAATAATAATACAAACAGTATGATAGGCTATCCGCACACAATGCAACAGCAGGCGATATATCCACATCGTAACTCTAATGTCAATATTCCAAACATGAACACATCTGGCAATATTAGTAACGAGCGCCACGGTAGTTATTCTCACAGTCCAAGCGCAACTTCTCCAATGCCAGGTGCTAATAATTTTACTCCAATGTTTCAATACAATTTTCAAAACCAAAATAGCAATCATGCACCTAAATCAAATATGTTGCAGAAACAAAAAAGTCTACCACCAATACCAACACCCTTACTGAAACAAGAAAGTAACTCGCACTTTATGTCTCACTCACCAAGTGATCAGTCTATAGATAGTACAGAAATGAGCAGAGTGAACTCATCTACATCTGATTCAAAAGTTATCAAGAAGAAAAACGCGTCCAAATCGAAGAGGAAACAGGATAATTCTGATAAAGATGATTACACGATTTTCCTTGAAAAGAAATTGAAGTACCTCGAAAAGTTGATTGATTTACAACCAGGTTCCCCAGCATACGTGAGAAAGGCAAATCAGTACAAGAAAATATGCCATTTGCTGGGTGAGATAGGTGATCTCAAAGATGTGGAACAGTTACTTAAAAACAAACAGGAAGAGAAGTCACAACAGAACAATCACTCTAATTTGACCACTCCTGGTCCTGTGGCAACCACCCCAAACAGCAGTATACTTCCATTGCCTCCTGTTCAGAATAACCATAATAATGTATATCCCTTGAGATCTCCATACGTCTCAGCAGGAACTCCAATGGAAAACGCCAACAACCCTAACCAGATCCCGGCTTTATCCTCTGACTCTTTAGATTCTGTGGATTTCTCCAAATGTATCTTTGCCAAATACAACTTGAAAGAGTTTCTTTCATATGATCCAGCATTCGAATTTGATGAACAACTATCAAGGTCGTTCTTAGATACATTCTTCACTAGACTTCAGTTTAAATATCCACTGTTGGATGAAGAAGAAATATATGCATTCCATGAAAATTACTTACAAAATCAAATATATTCTTACTCGGAAACAGAGTTCCATTTCGCTTGTGGAAGAATGTGGATGGTATTCACCATTAGTGCATGTTTACACATGACAACTGGTAAATACAAAGGTCAACCACCTGTAAGATACTTCTCTACAGCGATTAGACATATTACTAGATGTGGTGACAAATTGACACCAGTTCAAGAATTGGAATTGTCAACTTTGTTAGTTTTATACATTGTTAGAACTGATACAGACTCCATGCTTCTATATGATATTATTAATGATGTCATGAACATTTGTAAAAATAAACTGCACTTGCATAAGTGGCACTCAGAAGACCCCTTTGCTAACAAAAAGTTGAGACTTTTCTGGTGTGTCTATTTGCTGGAGAGAATGATTTGTGTTGCAGTTGGCAAACCTTACACCATTCACGAGAATGAAATCGATGTCCCACTTTTTGACGAAAATTCGTTTTTCACTCACAGTAAGTTGAACTCTACTGCTCCAAGAAGAAGCGGCGTTCATTTCATCAACCAGTCTTTGAAACTAAGACGTATCGAATCTCATTTTGTTGAAAAGCTGAAGATTTTACCAGCCACTGAAAGAAAAAGCAACCATACAAGAGAAGAACTGGAAAAACAACTTCCACTTGTTAAAAAAGTTTTCCATGAACTGGAATTATGGAGAGCTGGTTGTTCAAGTGCGGAATTGCGGAATTTCGAAAACGAAACGTTGAAATTGTATTATTATAGATCTGTGAGATTGTTAATCCAACCATTCCTTGAAGTTTTGAGGCCAGAAGATAGGTTATTCAGGGAATGCCAAGCCTCTGCCGGTCAAATTTGTCAATTGTACAAAACTTTCCACCAAAAGACAGTCACTGGTCATTCTACCCCTGCTGTACACACTGTGTTTGTTGCAGGTGTCACCTTGATTTATTGTATGTGGTTAGCAAGGAACTATGATGACGAAAAGAGACGTAAACTAGGTGATATATCGAAACACACTCGACCTCTGGTCAGTGCAAGTCTGTTCTCGACCATGGATGATTTGAGAGCTTGCTCGGTTTGTTTATATGTTATGACAGAAAGATCTAGGTTTGCGAAGATTTTCAGAGATACTTTCGATCAGCTAATGAATGCTACCGTTGGTAACTTAATTGAGCGTTGTGGCCCTGACTCTGCAGAATTAATTTACATGAAGCAGAACAAAAAGAAGAGCCATTCTCAGCAGATGACAATAAAAAATGGTGGCAACAATTCAAAATCTAACGAAAGTACTATTGAAAAGTTAGGTGATAAGATCGGAGCTAAGAACAAAACTGATTTTGAGGATGATTCATCCTCTATCTCCTCTGACGTGGCAATTAGTAAGGAAGGTATGCCTCCGGCTGTGGATAGAACATTTGGTAAGAGACAGGCAAGTGAGCATGTCGGTTTTGTAGAAAACTCTCAAGTTGATCTAGACAACGCCGAAAAGGAGAAACTAAAAATGCAAAAAGGTGTTTTGGAAAAAACCACTGTTCCTAAAGGTTTATCACACTTGTTGATTGAAGAGAACGAGCAGTTGATGGAAGAAAGAAAATCGGAGTCTAAGCAAATGGATGTGGATTCTAAACCAGTTGAAACTCCTGAATATGAAGATAAAAAACGTTCCACTAGTAATGGTAACATACATAGTAGTGGAAATAATGGCAGAGACGAAAGTAAGGATAGCAGTGGAACAAGCTCTCCTAATGTTAATGAATACATTGTACAAAAGCCGATCAATGCTACTTCTTTTGACTGGAATTTGTTCAAGCAACAAGCATTCTTGCAACAGCATTTGGCTCAACAAAACTTGCAAGCTTACTTATCGACTTTGAAGCATGACACTGATCAATTAGACGAACAGGGTAATGTGTCTTCTAAAGGTCCAGTTGATTTCCCTACACAAATGGATTACAATGATGCAAACGGAGGTGTTCAAGATTTCACCGATAATAAAGTTGAATCTGATATTGCCAGAAGTCCAGGACATAACAATAAGGCTGCTTCTCCTTCAATGAACCAAGAATCTTTGAGTGAAAATGCTAGTGCAAAGAAAGATCAACACGATATGCAAATTTCTAGTTCAGTCAATCAACATTCACCACTACAATCTGTTATGAACGCACATACACCAATACCATCATTATCTCAAATGGGCTGTGTCACTAGTAGCAATGGCAACCAACAAATAGGTGTCGGAAATTCCAGTAATGGTGGTAGTAACTATAACGGCAACCAACAAAGTGTTGGTTCGAACAAGACTAATGGTATGATCCTGTTTAGTAATGGTACCCATGATATGATTAATAACATTTCAACCTGGACTAATGATTCTGTTCTTGAATTTATGAACACTGAAGATGATAGAAGTAAGAATGGTTCAGACCTATTGAATAGTCAGCAGGCTCTGTCTACAATCAATATTTCAAATAGTCAGGGAAATATAAATAACAACATTGGGAATGTTGTGAGGAATAATAACAATGGACAAACCATCAGTAGAACAGGAACACCTGCCTGGGCTTTGGCAAATGGCCACATGTCTGGGATAACATTTAGTAGTGCTACAGAGACACGCAATGATGGCAGCAATAGTGCCGAAAATGGTGGTTCCAATAATAACGACAATGGATATAACATGAGTATATTTCAAGCCATGGGTAATAATTATTTTCCAGGTAATGGCAACGTGGTAGACTCCGATGCAAACAATGACGGTACTGAGATATACTCAGAAATGCTATTTTGAATGATTTATATACAATATAGTAAATAGGTTTTTTGTTTTATAATACCAGCATATTTTTTTATGATATCACGTGAATATAATATACTACGACCAAAGAAAGATACTACGGAAATTTAAAAAAAAAAATGCGCAAAACAATCTGAGAAATCTCAAATAAAAGAAACCATGTAACGGTTTATAAGAAAGATGTAGACACAGAAAAAAAAGTATATAATAACAAAGAAAGCCACTTATATTTCAACGTGATCAAAAAAAATAGGCATAAAAAAAAAGTTGGAGATCACGACAGCATTTTGACAAAAAGAAAAAAGAAATTGTTTTCACGGTTCTTATCAGTAGTTAAAAGAAAAACATTAAGAGAAGGAAGACTGTGAGTGTGAGAAGAGAGAGGGCCCTTTTTTTTCTCGTGATCACATTATTATTACAAAATTATTATATCATCATTAGTATATCATTATCTTTTTTTGTTTAGTCCCTTATTAGACTATTTTACTATTTTAACTTTATTTTTATCAAAAGTTCAACAACAATTAAAAAAAATGAGTAAACAGAACACTCTGATAATACGAATTGAGGATCAGAAGACCATCGACCGAGTGGTCCACGAGATCCTCCAACCAAAGCTGATGGAAATATTTGAGAGTGCGATAACACCCATCACACAGTCACCACTGTACCGCAGAACAGTGGAGATGGATGAAGACGATCACCGGATCATATATGTAGGCAATGAGGTGATTCTAGACTACAGAGAGTATGAGTCGGCCACGCAATCGTACTTGCTCAAGATCAAGTGGCTACAGCAGCGACACGCCGAGGACACAACCATGCTGTTAGACCTATACCTCATCCAAACGATACTCGCAATTCTGGTTTCATCCTTAAACAACGAACCGTCAAGTGTAAAGGAAAATATCAATATCGCCAATGGGGATGTTCAACGGTTGATGGTAATCCAGGAATTGATGGAGGCCCAATTCGGAACAGATGGATATACACAGTCGACTAACGGAGAACGGGGCGTGGTCAAAGTTGGTGATAAGACAGGGGAAGTTGACCTAACCACACTGAAAGTGCTGGAGTGCGACTCTTCTCTGTTGAAAGGTAGGCTAGAAGGTGTGTTGCGTGTGGCAGAACAACTCTCCCGGTCACTAATCGGTTGAAGAGCTTTCTTTCTTTCTTTTTTTTTATCTACAGCTATTTCCGTCCGGAGTTTTTCTTCCTAGTTTTCACGTTGCTAAATTAGCTTTGGTTTTCTTCCCCGCAAGAACAAAAAATTTTATCGAGCCCCCCTCTCTATCTGGCTCTTAAGACGCCCAAACGAGGAATTGATACCATGTAAGAAAAGGACGTGAAAAGAATTAAGGAAGAAAAAAAAAAGGGCTGTATACATTGGTGTTCCTACGGGTGCTGTGTAGTTTTACGTAAGTTTTTTGAGGTACCGTTCCTGTAGGAGAGAGAAAGAGAAGTAGAAAAGATATGATGGCAAAGGGAACGTAGAACAGATGTTTTTTTTGATCTAATAGTCACTGATCACGATTTATTGATTGATTGTTGCTACGTAGTTTTCATAGAAGAAACCCCGCAAAATATGATTCACACATTATGAAAAATTGAACTAGATCCCCACGGGAAGAAAAAAAATTTTTTCCCTCCAAAATGACGTCGAAGGGGTAAAAAGATAGAATTATCACTTGAAAGGGGGGAGACTAGTATATAGATAAAAACAATTACTGCGGACAAATAAACGGAAATCGAAATTATGGGACGGCAAAATCTGTCATCCGGTTTTTTTCCCAATTAGGTATGTAAGATCCCATAGACCAATGCTTATTTTTCTCCCCCACACCAAAAAATTTTATTTTTTTTTGAAACATGAGTTTGTACGTGGGATTCTAGCATGGCACCCTTCAATTTTTATTCTTAATCTTTTTTTATCCATCACACATCTCATTGGGACCCTCCTTTCTTGCAAGCAATTTGATAAAAAAGCAGTACTCCCTTCATCCCCCCCACCCCCTTTGTGCTAACCTCCGCGAAGAAAGTATCGTGCACTCTGTATTTTTGTAAAAAGAATGTTTCTCACGCAATAAACGAAAGAAAAAATGAATAATAAGCAGTCACCCAGGACCTTGCACACACATCTGTGGCCCTTGTAGCTGTGGTTTTTTGATTTTTTTTCCTGAATGGGGGGGTGGGGGTAAGAAGTCGCATTTGTATATCCCTTCTCCGTTTAAATTCCTTAAGAGATAATGTGTGTGTGCAAAGAGACGGGGTGTGACGGTTTTCTGCACGGTATGTTTGCACAGTTACTGAGCTACGTTTAATTTACAGAAAGAAAGATAAAAAAAGAAAGAAAAGAAGAAATCAGGATATTCATACTCTCGATATATGCTCTACATACATTTCTGTGTAATTGACACAAACTGCCAACCCTTTTTCGTTGTTTTTTTTTTTTTTTACTCTTCTTTCCCCCTTCCCAACAAATCAAGCCAGCAATTTTCCATTGATTTTTTTTTTCGTAAAAATCTGGGGGGAGAAAAATGTTCTTGTTTTAATTCATCAAAAAAAATAAACCTTTTTTTCTAAGAAATACCCGTACCAACAAATGTGGAAGGGAGAGAAAATGTTGTTTTTTTTGTTGTTTGTGTTCTTTAACCCGCAGATGATGACTTTCAAAAAATTGAAAAATACGAAAGACTGAACCGAAGAAAACTGCGGAGAACAATCAATAAATTCTTGAAGCTGTCAAAGACAATGAAAGGATACGTTTTTTTGTTTTTCAGGGAGTTCTATGGAATTCATACGCACGTTTGTTAGAAGATAAGACAGAGAAAGAGAGTCATGGGGAAGGGAATCACACAGAACGCGGTGTACAGGGACCTGAAAAGGGAAATATTCTGATCTTTTTTTTCTTTTTCTTTTTGCGTTTTTTTTTTTATTTTTTTTTTTGTGTGAGAAAAAAGAATAAAAATACTCAACCAAAATTGAAACCCATATATAAACTCAAGAATTAAATATGTGTGTATAAGGAAATACATCTTTCCTATTTCTTTTTTCTTGATTTTTTTATTCTTAAAATTATTAAAATACAAAAACGATTAAAGAAGAAATTTCAAAATTTATTTTGCTCTTTTTTTCTAGTTGTTTATTGATTTGAACACAATAGCCTGTTATTTTTTGGAGGAAAGGTTTTGTTATATTATTATTTCTTTTTGCTATAAGTAAAGAAGAAAACAACTAATAATATATATACATAAATAATAAAAACCATCTTCCCCTCAAATACAGTAAGAAGAAAGAGAAAAGAAATAAACTAACAAAAAATAAAAAGAAACATTACAAAAAAAAAACACACACACACGAGTTCTTAACTTATTGGTCTTTTTTTACTACCATTTTTTGAATACATTATTTTATTCTTATTTTATTTTTTTTC
Source organism: Nakaseomyces kungkrabaensis (assembly GCA_030556385.1). Classification (NCBI taxonomy): domain Eukaryota; kingdom Fungi; phylum Ascomycota; class Saccharomycetes; order Saccharomycetales; family Saccharomycetaceae; genus Nakaseomyces; species Nakaseomyces kungkrabaensis. The sequence continues at coordinate 42,958 of JAKTPY010000018.1, read as the reverse complement.
TTTATTGGCATATAAAAACAATATAAGATTCACATTATTCTCTCTTGTTAAATTGAGATGAGTATCTTATATTCTATGGAAAAGAAAAATGCTTTGAAATTGAAACCTTCGTTGAAATCTTACTCTTCCTTTGATGATTCCAGCAATGCCAAGGCACATAACCGTTCATTATCGAACACATCATCTATCTCCTCTTTATCTTCAATGAAAAATGTGCGATTTGCTACTAATTTGACTACTGTAAAGAACTATGATACCGCTGCTGAACCTATATCAATCTCACATGAGAACTCTCCTACGTTGAGGCCAGTGGCTTCGGTTCCTTCTACCACCAAAGAAGAGAATGTGTTTTATCTTAGTGACTATGATGATTTCACGAGACATATGGATCTTAAGTTTTTGAGTGGGTTCCAAAAGAATAATAGAGGTATTAGTTTCTTCTTAGACGATGATGAAATAGAAGATCAAGATGAAGATGAGGATGATGGGTTTATTAAAGGTCATGAGTTGAAAAAGTTTTTCGGTAGCCTATACATGAATAAACCATCTAATCATCCAGATTGTGGTGATCTTTTGAGTCGTGGGGTACCTAATGATGACATCAATAATAATAATAATAATACTAATGGAACTATGGGCACATTACTTCGTGCTGGTCACGATTATAGAAATATGCCATTGTTATCTAACGATGATGACTCAAATAATACAACAACACATGTGCCTCTTTGTGTAACTAATCCTGTTGCTCCATTTACTAACGACTTGTTGACTGAGATGAACTGGAAACTTATGTTCACAAACGCTAACTCAAATAAAATCAACTTAACCTCCAACGACAACAATATTCAATTGGTGACCCTCACACCGGGTCCCATTGCTGGTGACAGTATTGTTGGAAGGATCATCGTGAAGAATCTAAGCTTTGAAAAATTCATTGAGGCAAAGTATACTTTTAATAACTGGAAGGATATCCACTACAGCACTGCCTACTTCACCAAGTCAATATCACCTGAAATTGATGAGTTTGAATTCAACATCAACTTGAACTCTTTGAAATATATATTGCAATTCAAAAAGATTCTAGAATTTTGCTCGAATACTGCTTATCTAAACATGGAATTGTGCTGTAGATACGATGTCAACGGTGAAACATACTATGACAACAACAATTATAATAACTACTGTTCGACCTTGATGGTTAGCAGGGTTATCTCCGCTCCTCTGGCTGCCCCTGAAAGTATTAACACCGAAAATAAAGTAGTTATTTCTGGTCCGGAAAAGAAATCAACTACTAATAATACTGCTTTTGCTAATAACAATACTGGCTCTAATAAAAATACCATTGCTAAAGAAATCAACAAGAAAACCCCTGCTAGCGCTCCTCACCGTTCGTCTAGTAGTGGTAACTTAACTAATAGCATATTTTTTGGGAAATCAATTAGTAGAAGAAGGAAAATAAGTTCAAGAACATTTAGCGAAAATACAGACTACTACAATACATCACCATTGAAACATCTGTATCATAGTGATCCAACAAGTTGGGTTAAACCTAAGAGATTGAATGAGGTTCTGTACGACAGCAGTAGCTCATTAACAGATAATGTTGATATGCCTGCTTCCATCGATAGCATTAGCCATGTCATGCAGGAACCATTGACTGAAAGAGAACACTTTATCTCTCAATTTGACTATGCGAACCTTAACGATTCGATGGATACATTAACTACAGTGAATCTAATGAATCATTCTATTAACAACTATGAATCGCTAAATAACAATGACGACAATGCAGAGCTAACCATCAACGAGAGCATTGAAAGAGATATTTCAACCTTGAACTTACAAGATCAAACATCAACCATTAACGATCAATTTAACGATAGTGTGATGGAGCCTCCTCAAAGTCCAATCAATACTATTTTGGGAGATTTAGAAGTAAACGACGATAAGCAAAGTGTGGTAACGGATACTACACTAGATATAGAGGCACTGAAGCTACCTAATGTTTCTGTATCATCGCCTCCTGTTATGGCTTTACAATCTGCCGTGCCTGTTTTAGATTATTACGATTGTTATAGCACTGCTAATAACTCTGTTGAGACTATAACGAAACCACTATCTGATTCTCCTGCTTCTTTATTGACTGCAACTAACGATACAACAAATAATAACACGAATAATTCATTTGAGGAGTCGCTATCTAATTTGTACAATATACCTCTACCGAATCAATATTTGGATAATGATAACGGTGATGTTACTAGATCATATAGTTCCAATAGTAATGATTCGGTATCGAATCAAAAATGGAACCCCGTTATTGATACAGATAGAGCTGAAGACACCAGAAGTTCGATTTCAAGTGGTTCTGGGACGATAATTGCTAATAGTAATCATAGTAGTAGTAACGACCATGAAATGGGTACTAGGGACTCTATTACGCTACCTCAAGAAACAACTACAAATGGTACGGATTATCAAAAGTTCTTAAACTCGTCTTACTTTTGCAGACCTTCCTCCTCGTCTTCGTCGGTTTCGACAACCGACTCTTCACTGTCTTCAAACTCCATTGTTACAAGTAACAGTGGCAGTCTAGCTAGTGTACCCTCGAGTATTAATTCTTCAGACACTGGTTCGTTTGTCTATCAATATAGCAAGAACTTCAATAACACGAATAATGTCTACAGGATTCCATCTAAAAGTCACCCTCCAAACTTCTCAAATTATGTATTTGTGAAGAGAGATTCAGACACAATTCATGATGCTATTTCTTCTTCTTCGTGTACTACATCAAATGCGATTGGAAAAAGAAGTGATTATGAAATCGATGCCGATCCCAGAGACAGTATTGTCCCTGCACTAACTGCTACATTAAAAGTCTCCGAAACTAAGCAGTGTTTAAAATTATAACCACTACTTTCATATTCATTCCTTTTTGTTTCTTCTTTTTATTTTTTTGCACAAATAACAAATATTCCACTCCTTATTTTTTTTCTAGAAATACATAACATTCATATTGAATAAAAAAAAAACTAACATAACGAAAATACATAGTTAAACATATGCATTATATTTCATTTTTTTATTTTTCCATTTTGCACACCTTTTTTACTGCTTAAGACACAAAAAATTATTTAGACACCCAATTTTTTTTTTTTTTGGATTGTCTTGTTGTTATTATATTAGTAAAGTATGGAGGGGGGGTGCAAGGGGTGTCTGACTGAATATGGTGTGTTTATGTGTTATATATATATATATATAATGCAAGTAGATAAACCAAGATCGTAAGAAAGAAGTACGTACAATTTGATGAACGTGAACATACCTTATCTGCCAATGCTCAACCTCTACCGTCAACGACATGTATCAAACCGATACTGAAAAGTTCAAGCCGGTATGAGAACACAATATCTGGTAATAATAATGATGATGATGATGATTACAACGAAGACCTAGAGACATTGCGCCGCGTGATCAATCGATGTTTCGTATTATGTAACACAGAGATCGATGTCCCGCTAGAGTTAGAATACGAGTCTGTGGTGATGTTATTCAGCGAGCTAGCCCGCGTGATCCCGCAGACATTCAAGGAACGGGTCCGTTTGGTCCAACAGCGGCTCGCCTCGCAACACCAAGACCACATGCTACGACAAGATGCCGTGGTGGAGAATCTAAAGTTGGAGAACCAAAGACTTCGCAAGATGTTAGAGTGCAATCTAGCCGTAAGACACACTACGAAGCCGTTTGAGAAAACGTTGCAGTCGTTGGTCCGAGACAGTGTCAACCGCCGTGAGACCGAGTTAAAGTTGGCTGATTTACAGTGCCAGTACAACGATCTGAGAAAGAAGTACATCCGGCTCAGCGAGTCATCTGTGCCGTCGTCATATTCATATTCATCTTCGTGTTCGTGTTCGTGTTCGTGTTCGAAGTGCTCTACGGCTCCAGCGCCACAAATCCCAGATACACAACGCCAACACAGAGCAAACACGCAGGAACTTGAGAACCGATGTCTCGCACTGATCCAGGAACGTACAAAGTACCAGCAGGAGGTTAACAACCTCCGTAGGGAACTCCGGGAAGCCCATCTCTTACTGCGCGTGGGCAAACTGGCCAATTAACAAAACTTATTTTTTTTCGTTTTGTATATACATATAATATATATGTACTTACCCCGCCGCATTCCGGACCAATGGGAAGAGAGATAGAAAGAAGAAAAAAAAAAAAAAAGAGCGGAGTTCAAATGGCGAAAAGAAAAAAACAAACAAAGTATTTACAAACCGAGAACGCGGGGGAGCCCAAAAATCCTAAAGAGACAGTGAAAATCAAGGAGAAGGGGTTTGAAATACAAAAGGGACGTGACCTCGAGGAAGAAAAAAAAACTCCAATTTTTCAATGTGGTTTCTTTTGGGAATGGAAGAAATAAAATGATGATGATTCTATTGTTGTTGTACAGTGGTTTCTATAGGGTCACGTTTTTTGTTTAAATACTCTTAAATTGAAAAAAAAAATGAAGAAGAGATGGCTTACCCTGGATACAACTTGACGTATTTGCGTTTTTGTTTAGACGCTGACGTAGAGGGAGGGTGGGTTTAGTAAGGGGGGGAGTTAAACTTCTTTTGCAACCCAAACTGGCGGCTCGAGGGAAAGTTTCTGGGAAAGAGAAAAAAAAGTATAAAAAGGGGACGGTCCGATAAAAAAAGAATCATCTAGCTGAGACTATTCCCTTTTTTGAAATGAAGAAGAAGACTGCTTTTTAAAACATTCTCTTTTCTCTCATTTTTTTTTTATTTTAATTAATAATAATAAACATCATAAATATAATATTCTTTTCTCTCAAACAAAATGTCTTTGGCTAGAACAACTCCGTTGCAGAAACATGCTCTAAAAGCTTTTTCTAGAAGTTTCAGTGTTACTTCTAGAACTAATGAGAAGACTTTGAAAGACACATTTGCTGATATTTTCCCTAAACAGGCTGAGGATATTAAACAGTTTAAAAAGGAACATGGTAAGACAGTAATTGACCAACTGTTGTTGGAACAAGCATACGGTGGTATGCGTGGTATCAAGGGTATTGTGTGGGAAGGTTCCGTGCTAGACCCAGAAGAAGGTATCAGATTTAGGGGTAGAACCATTCCAGACATCAAAAAGGAACTACCAACCATCAACGGTTCCTCAGAACCAGTCCCAGAAGCTCTGTTCTGGTTGCTGTTGACTGGTGAAGTCCCAACTGAATCCCAAGTTAAGGCCTTCTCTGCTGATTTGGCCTCCAGATCCGAGGTTCCAGAGCATGTCCTAAAGCTGCTGGACAGTTTGCCAAAGGACTTGCACCCAATGGCTCAGTTATCTATTGCCGTCAACGCTTTGGAAACTGAGTCCAAGTTTGCTAAGGCTTACGCTAGAGGTGTAAACAAGAAAGAGTACTGGAGCTACACTTTTGAAGACTCTTTGGATCTACTGGGTAAGTTGCCAGTTATCGCCTCTAAGATCTACCGTAACATCTTCAAGGACGGTAAGATCTGCGAAATTGACCCAAATGCCGATTACGGTAAGAACTTGGCCCACCTATTGGGCTACACTAACAAGGATTTCGTCGATTTGATGAGATTGTACTTGACTATCCACTCCGACCACGAAGGTGGTAACGTCTCCGCCCACACCACCCACTTGGTTGGTTCCGCATTGTCCTCTCCATACTTGTCCTTCGCTGCGGGTATGAACGGTTTGGCTGGTCCATTGCATGGTCGTGCCAACCAAGAAGTCTTGGAATGGCTATTCACTTTCAGAGAAGCCGTCAAGGGTGACTACTCTGTAGAGAGCGTTGAGAAGTACTTGTGGGACACTTTGAACGGTGGTAGAGTTATCCCAGGTTACGGTCATGCCGTCCTAAGAAAGACTGATCCACGTTACACCGCTCAACGTGAGTTTGCCTTGAAGCACTTCCCAGACTACGAATTGTTCAAGCTAGTCTCCACCATTTACGAAGTCGCTCCAAAGGTCTTGACCAAGCACGGTAAGACCAAGAACCCATGGCCAAATGTCGACTCTCACTCCGGTGTTCTACTGCAATACTACGGTTTGACCGAGGCCTCCTTCTACACCGTTTTGTTCGGTGTCTCCAGAGCCTTCGGTGTCTTGCCACAATTGATCATCGACAGAGCTGTCGGTGCTCCAATTGAAAGACCAAAGTCCTTCTCAACTGAAAAGTTCAAGGAATTGGTCAAGGCCGCTGAAAGCAAGTAAGTTTGACCTTTTTCATTTGCCCCTAAGAAACTCTTTGTGCATAATATTTTTTTTTTTTTTCTCTCTTTCACATATTATCTTAAAAAGAACGTATTATCGTCCTTTTTTATGGAAGTGTGTGTGCCTGTAATAAAAAAAATATAACAAAACATTTCAAATCATTTCCTGCTCTATATTATACCGGTATCGTGCCTACTATTATCTATATATATATGTGTTTATAGCACCTTTATACTTTTTTTTTTATGTAATGAATTGATGAACAGTATTTCACTCATTTTTTACGTTTTTTGGGGTCTCTGGAACGTGATCAGAAGTTAGCTTTAACGACAACAGGGGACCAAAAAAGGGCAAAAAAAAGGAAAAAATGGAGCCAGCAACTCTCCGATGAGTCCTATGGCGACTCTTTTCATTGCGCGACTCTTCTCAGATGACGTCTATTGCTGAAAAAAAAAAGAAAAAAAAGAAATAAGACCAAGACGTAGACGAACAAAGGGAAGACACACAACGGTTGTTAAGCTTGTTGTTTGCCCATTTTGTCACTTTGACATTAATGTTGTTTGTTATTTGTAGAAACAAGGACTTACCGTTAGAGCTTGGTAGCTCCGAAGGAGCGAAAACATCCCCTCATCCCCTTTTGAACCAAATTGGTTTTTAAATAAGACTTGCAATTGAAAACAAAAAGAATTGCAAATAAGAGTACATAAGTTATAGAACATTTAGTTTAGATTAGTACTAACAACTCTATAAACGCCTCAAGAACTTGTAAAACACAATTAAAACAAAAAAGTAACTACAATGGTTAAAGTCGCTATTATTACGTATTCCACTTATGGACACATTACCTCTTTAGCAAGAGAAGTGAAAGCGGGTGTCGAAGCCGCAGGTGGTGAGGCTGTTCTATTCCGTGTTCCTGAAACTTTAAGTGACGATGTGCTAGAAGCGATGTCCGCCGCTGAAAAGCCAGAGGATTTCTTGGTGGCTACAAAGGAAACTTTGGAAGAATACGATGCTTTCTTGTTCGGTGTACCAACGCGTTACGGTAATGTTCCTGCTCAATGGGCTGAGTTCTGGGATAAGACCGGTGCCATTTGGGTTCAGGGTGCTCTATGGGGTAAACCTGCTGGTGTCTTTGTCAGTACGGGTACCTACGGTGGTGGTATTGAGCAAACCGTGAGAACTTGTATTAACTACTTGGTTCACCACGGTATGGTCTTTGTTCCTTTGGGTTACAAGTTTTCCTTTGCTGAATTGGCCAACATTGATGAAGTCCACGGTGGTAGTCCTTGGGGTGCCAGTACTTTAGCCGGAGGTGATGGCTCTAGACAACCATCCGCAATTGAATTGAGAATGGCTAAGACTCAAGGTAACACTTTCTACCAAGTTGCTACCAAGATTTGTTCTGGTGATGAAGTCACCGTGATCCAACCTTCTTCTACTAAAAAATCTGTGAAGAAGGAGACTACTAAGAAGGAGTCAACTACAAAGAAGGAATCGACTACTAAGAAGGAACCAACTGCGAAGAAGGAGTCCGCTCCAAAGGCTAGGACTGAAAAGAAACCAACTTCTGCGCCTGCAACCACAACTAAGAGGAATGATAAGCCAAAAGAGGCCAAGCAGAATGGCTCCTTCAACCCAAGCAAAAATTGTATTATTATGTAATTGAAACAAATTGGTAATAATTCATTTTTATTTGTTTCTTTGCTTGAATAGGGACATTTTGATCAGTTCTTTTATTTTGATTTAATAATTTTTTTTTTATTATTGTTATTCTTATAATCAATGAATTATATGTGTATTATCTTTCTTTTTTTTAATAAATAATATCACCTTTCTCTTATCAAACAATTCATTCTCTATATGCATGAATATGTTGTATTAATAAATAGATATACTATGCAAGTAAACAATTGTTGTATATGTCATGATTTTGATATTATTCCTTTATATTTCAAAATCCTTTTCGTCGTCATCATCTTCCTCTTCGTCTAGGCCTTCATCCAAATCAGGAAGTGGATAGTTTAATATACATGCTACCCCAGTCATCCTATCTAGTTCCTCACCTAATGAATGTAACGTACTGAAGACAACAGCGTTACCACCACTTTGTTCCACTCTTTCCACTAACTCAAGAAATTTTTTCCTCTTGGCTATATCATCATTATGTAACATGGTATCAGTGATCAACAGATATCTGATAGCGCCCATCTCTGAGGCCTTCTCGACCTCAGCTTCACCGTACCAGGCTTTAAAGTCATCTTTATTCAAATGGTCCATGAATTCGTCCATGATAACTGCATCTTTGGCGTATTTGGTGTCACTTAGCTTGGAAGAGTACAGTGGGTTTTTCAAGACTTCGTTGATACCTTGCAAGTAACCTGTGGAACAATGTGCCACTAGAAACAAGGACTTGTTGTCAATAACAGTCTTGTTTCTCTCTTCATCTGCGTATTGATTAATCTTATCCAGAAGGGTCTTGGCATAGAACCCAGGAGAACACAGTAACACTAGTCTAATCTTCGAGAAATCGTAGTATTTCTTAATGGATTCAAATATGGCCTTGTAGAACTTCTCGGTCTTCTCATCAAATTTCATTAGGTCAGTGGCTCTTTTCTTCTTTGGCATGCTGTACTCTATTTTTTGTTTCAAGATGGTAGATGAAGAGGTAAGCAGACATACATGGGCAATACCTTCTTGCAAAACCACAGCGGCGGTGTCGGACCTGGATTCAGGGTTTGCAGCGTCTTGTAACCTCTTCTCCATGTAGCTATCGAAATTCTGCTTGATAATTGTGAATGGGAAACTGTAATTGACAGTGAAACTCAAGAATTTGCCCGCAGGAACATCGACATTGGCCTTTCCAGTATCATCCGCAACAGTTATACCTTTGTACCTCAAGTACTCATCCCTCATTTCAAACTCAGAGGAAACAATCTTAAGTCTCAGTTTGACCAAGTCGGTACTCTTCTTCTTACCAGCCTCATCTAGATTCGTGGTAAACTTCTTCTTGAAGATAACCTCATCATCTTTGTCAATAATCTGGTGTACAGTGAACAAATCTTCCTTGTCTTCGGGAAGAATAACCAAAATGGCACCTTCTTTATTAGAAGAGTCTCTAGTAACACTGATAATCTTCATATCCTGTAGCAGTGGGTATTCTTAGGTACTCAAGTAGCAATGTAATGTTATTGTAATATCTTTGTTTTAAGAAATCGTAAAAACTGAAAAAAAAAAATTTTTTTTTATTCTTAGCAAATTGTAATAAAACTTCTAATAAAGGGCTATATATACTATGGATAAACGCATTCTGTATGATGTAACAATGGCCATGCTACTCTATATTTATAGCAATCAAATCTAGAAAGTTTCCCGTACTCTCTAACCTTGTACTATTGTACCAATGATTTCCCTTATCATGTTCTTGAAGCACACTGCTTTCATGGTGCACAGCGTGGGATTAAATGAACACATAACGTCAAGCACAAATAAGTGACAATATTATATTATACATGTTATATACTATTTTTTTCTGTTTCTTTTTTTGCAATAAAGAAGGGGGGGGATTACTCGACAAATTCTGGTCTTAGATCAGAACGACGTGGTACTACTAATGGGTGAAGCTGGCATAGATACGTAATAGCCCACATTAGATACATCATCGATAGGGTCAGTATCACCGTACTCCTCCACACAGTTCTGTCCTCCTTTGGAGCGATCCTCCAGAATCCTGCACACGTCAATGCAACCACTAAAAATACACCTACCACAGTATAGCTGTGTTATATCTAAAAGCATCTTAAGAAGAAAATAAGGAGTAATAATAGTAACAGCATGAGCAAATTGTACTGGTGTATGTATTACTATTGTTTTTCCCTGATTCTTCCAAGTGCAACTTGATGTTAGTAAAACATATTCTATGAATGTCCGTCTCGAGTGGGTTTATGAATAACATACAAACTCATTATTATGCAACGTTTTGTTTAATTTATTTATTCTTATCTTATTTGATCTTATCCCTCTTGCTCTTTGATTGGGAAAGTTCTGTAGAAACCTCTCTCGTAAGCACTTTTTCCTTTAAGTCCTTTTTTTTTTGTCCTCTTTGAACTTCAAATTGGCAAATTAAAAATGCCAAAAAGAATTATTATTACTCAACTTGAAGTCAGGAAAAGAAGACCAGCTCATAAAAAACAGAATTGATGTCATCTGGACTTCCTGCTGCAGTGGCAGATTGGTTATTCCAGGTCGTGCAGCCGATTTACGAGGATCCGAAGCATGTTTTCCATGATTCAGCAGAGGTTCTGGATAAGTACAGGCATTTGAGGCCCAGGACAAGGGTTTTTACGAGTTTTAACGGGCAGCCAGAGCTGCTGTTGTGTATATACGGTAATGTCAAGGTGAATGAGCAGCTAGAAGTGCCCGTGTTGGTGTGGGTGCCCAGGAGGTACCCTCGTGAGTTCCCTTATATCTACATTGATCTCGAGGCATTGGGTAGGAATAGACAATTGAAGCTGAGTAAACACTTGGATTCAAATGGTAGACTGTATCTGAGTCTTGCGGAGCGTTGGGACCCGTATAGAAGTAGTCTTGTGCAGGTTATAAGGCACTTGTCCGCATTGTTCTCCAGAGCACCGCCCTTGACGGATGTATATGTGCAACAACCTGCACCAGTACAGCCTGTACTGGCACCTAGTGATCCGCCTGAGGATCCATCATGTGCACCAAGGGTTTCAGCTCCACCATTGCCTCCGAAAAGTCAGAAGCCAATTGACCAGCAGTTCGGAAATATGCATATATCCCCATCCGTGCAAGCGCATAACGGTCTCACGCCTAGTCAATCGATAAATACAGCGTCACCGCCACCGTTACCTCCAGTTCCACCATCAGCATCAGTGGGATCACCGGACACAGCTACAACACAGTGGTCTAGACCACCTGGCCCTCCTCCACCTCTTGATAAACATATCGCAGGTCCAAATGTACCCTCAGGAGGGGCCACAGTGGCACCAAGTTTACCTGCAAGGCCCCAAAGGGTGCCAGAAACACCACATGTACGGATTAATGATGAAGTGAGCGTGTTTCGAGCAGAAGGAACAGCGGCACCAACGGTACCAACGGCAAGACCACCAGTGCTGCCCGAAAGACCTATATTAGACAAAGAACCCGAGGTGGATTTACTGGACATTGGAGACAATGTGCAAGGCGAATCAGAACCACATGCCCGTGCCATCAATGAACTGAAGAAGAGCATGCTGGAGATGCTCTCGTATGACAAAGGGTACGGCCGTGACCAGGTACAATCCAGGGTTCCACACATCCAAGTGGCAGTTACGCAATTCGATGACATGTACACACAAGAAGCACAGCGCATGAACTGGATGGCCCAATCCATCGCTGCCTCCAAGATGAGCTTGGAGTCTGAGATAGCGAAGGTCGACCGTGAAACGGAACGTGTGCACGAGTTCATCGCCAAGAATGGCCGCGAAATGGACCCAGATAAAGTGATCACCGCCGAGACCCTAGCCCTGAACCAATTGTACGAACTAGTGGCCCGGGACAGAGCTATCACAGACACTATACACGCCCTGTCGCGCCTACTGAACTGCGGAGCTCTCGAGTTCGACCAGTTCGTCAAGAAAGTCAGAGAACTCGCCCGCTCCCAGTTCACTACAAGACTGCATATCCGCAAGATCGTGGATCTACTGGAAGCGTAGATGCATATCTTAGATCTACAATAAATAGTTTTAAGTAGTTTGTAACTTGCATGGTCCATCCCGTTGCCAATCGATGGTGGTGATGACTCAGAATCCAAAGAATTTCTTTTTTTTTTGTTTTTTCGTTGTTTTTTTTCACAGCGCAAGACGACACCGACACCGGCTGATTTTCCAACCAACCAGTTCTTATAAAAAGGGCATATAACCATCTCTCCCTCTCTCTTGTGTCTCTCTTGTGAGCTATTTGCTTTAACTCTGAGATCAAGAGAAGATTATATTGTACTACTAATAAAAAATGATTAGGACGGTGTTGAGCAGCTCCATGAAGCGGGGGCTTGTGCGTCATAGCTCGTCTTCTACCTCTGCCATGGCTTACAAGCAATTACACAAGCATACCGCTAGACCTCCGTTGCCAATTGTGGAGACACCTGCCTGGGATGCTAACAGTGCGGTTTCTTCTATTCTGTACGAGACTCCGGCTCCATCCCGTCAGCCTAGGAAGCAGCATGTGTTGAACTGTCTGGTTCAGAACGAGCCTGGTGTGTTGTCGAGGATCTCCGGTACGTTGGCCGCCAGAGGGTTCAATATCGACTCGCTGGTTGTGTGTAACACTGAGGTGAAGGATCTAAGTAGAATGACCATTGTTTTGAAGGGCCAGGACGGTGTCATTGAGCAGGCCAGAAGGCAAATCGAGGACTTGGTCCCTGTGTACGCCGTGCTGGATTACTCCAATGCGGAGATCATCAAGAGGGAGTTGGTTATGGCCAGGATCTCCTTGTTGGGTTCCGAGTACTTTGAGGATCTTCTGGTCCACCATCACAAGACTACGGCCAACATCGAGGACTCCCAGGAGCTTGTTTCCGAGATCAGAGAGAAGAAGTTCCATCCTTCCAATTTGCAAGCCAGTGAGGTGCTGAGATTGAAGCACGAGCATTTGAACGATATCTCTAACTTGGCTAACAACTTCGGTGGTAAGATCGTCGATATCGGTGAGACCAGTTGTATCGTTGAGCTCTCCGCAAAACCATCCAGAATCTCTGCGTTCTTGAAGCTGGTCGAGCCATTCGGTGTGCTGGAGTGTGCCAGAAGTGGTATGATGGCCTTGCCAAGAACTCCATTGAATACAGCTGCCGATGAAGAAGATTTGGAAGGCAAGATCAGTGATATCGTCGATATCAGTCAATTGCCTCCAGGCTAAATATAACAAGATTATACATCTATTTATGTATGAAGCTTTGCAAGCAAAAAAAAAAAATAAAAACTGATGTGACAAAAAGGAAATGGACAACTGTCCCTCATTTTATTTCAAGATCATATTCCACTACCAGCCATTCTCTCTTTTTTTTTTTTTGCTTATTATTTCAATTTGTGTAAAAAGAAATTACCTCTAATACCAATTTATTTCTCTCGAACATGGAGAAGTGAAACTTTCAAAGTAAATAAATTAAAAGAATATAGAATATACTTTTAATGTAGTAATTTGTTTTAAAAAGGGATCGCTATATACATGTATGTGCGGATATTATTAACATTTTAGGTAGTTTTATGTACTTGATTAAACTCAAATCCTTTTCAAAAAGGCTTCTTTGGTTCTTGGTATGATATCTATCTTACTCTTCTCGTAATTGAATCTTCTAACAACTGTGGTTTTCTTGCCTGGGGTCTTGGCCACATTGACATCCGCAATTTCACTTTGAACTGGTTTCAAGTATTGACGACGTAGTCGAACCTCCTCGGCCAAAGTAAGGTAGTTGCAAGCATCCTTGAATAAAGAGGTGATTTTCTTCTTGTCGTCTTTACTCTTAATTGCATCAAATGCCTTCAATGCCTCCACTAGTTTCTGTTTGGACTCGAGTCTTTGTTCAGCAGATACGAAAGGAATTATGTCGAGCTTGTTACTGAAGGATACGGATCTGTTTAGAAGACTAGTGATTTCTTCCAGATTTCGTAACTGTTCCTGCAATTCCTCCTTATCCCAGGATTTTCTGTTAGCCTTCAGCTTCAAGATATGTTCCAAGTAGTATTTAGAGTTGAACTGCGCGTCCTCGAGCGAATACCCGTTCTTCAAATTGGATCTGTATCTCAACAGGTACGTGGAGGCCATCTCTCTCCACTCGTTGCCAACCGGAATCTTTGAGTCCTCGATAAACTTCCAAAACTCATCCATCAATTGCTTACGTCTACCTTCTCTCTCGGTCAACTCCTTCAAAATTGAATCACGGGCCAAGAACTCCTTGCGAGGTAAAGCGGTCTCCTCCTTCGCAATGGCCTTTTGATTAGTCAACAGAATCCGGCCAAACCGCCTTGCATTGGGAGCAAAGTGCGGCTTAGGCAACTTGATATCTCTGGACAACGCAACACCTATAAACTTCCGTCTCGGGTGGAAGGGGTCCAGATAGTACCTCACAACACCGGGCTCGACCGCGTATATCGTATGGTCTTTACCAATCTTCACATTTTCACCGGGATAAAACTTAGTACCACGCTGCCTCATGATAATCTCACCAGGCTTCACCTCCTGCCCCTCATACCGCTTGGGACCCAGCCGTCTACCCGCAGAATCCTTCATCGAGGTCCTGGAACCAGCCGCACGCTTCGTAGCCGTACGCACCTGCACAACAACCTGACACGCAAACTGCCTCGCCCTACTAAACATCGTCGTATTGCTGTTACCTGTTGGGCTATTGGTAACTTGGTATTGAATCCTTTTAGTTCCTTGTCCCTTTTAATCGTTGATTGAGAAATCGTTGCTTGTGCTCAAAAATTTTTTTTTGCGTTTTGCTTTGCGAACCCCTGCAATCCGCAAGCAAACTTCACTGCTAACAGCAAACTGACAATACTCAGACCTGAAAGGACCTGAAAGGGACCCCAGATCTCGTTAGCTAACTTGGAAAAGGCAAAGGAACCTAGCCACAACTAAAGGAAACAGAAAGAGAATACCAAGGGGGGATGTCTGAGGAACAGAGAAGTAGATCTAAGTCTCCGGTGCGCAGGAGGTTGAGCAACTATGCCACGAGGAGAGGTTACGAGAGGCCGGATAATGGTGCCAATGGGAATGGAAACCGCAGAGGCTCTGGAGCTGGAGCTGGTTCTGGTTCTGGTTCTGGGAGGAATGGGAGCGGAAGGTTTGATAGAGGCAGGAGATTCAACGGAGGGGTGAGGAAGTTTGGCAGAGATAGAGGGAGCGATAGAGACAGGCATTCGCGAGTTAAAGGTGACTTTGGCCCACGGTTGGCGAGGGAACTGGACAGTACGTACGAGGAGAAAGTAAACAGGAACTACTCCAACAGTATATTTGTGGGGAACCTGACCTATGAGTGTACACCCGAGGACCTCAAGGACTACTTCTCCCAGGTGGGGACCGTGGTGAGAGCCGACATTATTACCTCCAGGGGTCATCACAGAGGTATGGGTACCGTGGAATTCACCTCCAGCGCAGAAGTTGACGAGGCTATAAAAAGATTCGATGGGTCCTACTTGATGAGCCGTCAGATATTTGTCAGACAGGACAATCCACCACCAGAATCCGGCGGGTCTCATGGTCCTGGTAGCAGTGGTGGGGCCAGCGGTTCAGCAGACTCCACTTCTCAAAGGAAACAAAATAAGCCTCAGAAAAAGGGCTTGGAGTTGATGATCTTGAATTTGCCTTACTCTATCAACTGGCAGGCTCTGAAAGATATGTTCAAACAATTCGGTGAAGTCTCGAAGGCTAATGTTGAATTGGACCCTAACGGTATGTCCGTCGGTGTTGGCAGTGTGATCTTCAAGAACCAAGAAGATATGGTGAAGGCATACGAACATTACAATGGATTTGAAATTGAGGGCAAGAAACTAGAGATCCGTGGCCAGATTCCACCACCTAAACCTGTTGAAGATAGCGTTTCCGAGAGCGACAGTAACAGAAATGTTGACAACAACGAAACGAATATGGACATCGATATGGATAATGATGATAACAATAATAATACTAATACAGCTGAGAATGCATCTGACAATGTTCCTACAGAAGAGACAGCTCCAGAAGCTGCCACAGGTACAAAATTCTCTCTTGATGACTACGAAAAGACTAATGAAAAATCCACTACTATTCTGTGTGATAACCTTCCAGCAGCAACCACAGAGGGTGATTTGCTGGACTTGTTTGAAACTTTGGGTAAGGTTAAAAAGGCTGGATTCGTAGAAGCACAAGAAAATTCTGACTTAGTTTCTGCAGTTGTAGAATATAATGACATTGAAGATTCCGAAGTATGTTTGAGTCGTTTGCAAGGCTATAACTACGGTGGCAGTGATTTAAGCATATCTTTCTTAAGAGAGAAGCAACTCGAATATTAAGGTTCAGATAAACCTATGTGTATAAAGTAAAAAAATAGAAAAAAAAAAATTAATTCGCCTTTCCAACCAATACCATTTGTGGACAAAGGTTTTATTTAATTGCATTGTGAGATGATAAAAACCAAAACGCCATATTATATGTAAATCCTCCACTACCAACTACAGAATTGACAACTAAAAAAAAATTAATTTTGTTTAAATTCTAATGCATTAGTCATGCTACCTGCATCTAGGACTATAATCTTTTTGTTTTGTTTCTCCATTTCTTGAACTATAAGTATACTAATATGAATTAAATGTTAATTGGCCCAAGATGATATAATCTGGGCTCTTATTACTAATTAGGACATGTAAATCAAAGAAAGTTCAATATTATTATTAGTAGTATTATTGTTTTGTCGTTTTCATGGTTTTTCTTTTCAAGAAACACATATAACACACATATATCTATAATTACATTTATTTTGTTTATCTCTCCTGAGCAGTAATATATATACAAGGCTCATAAAAAATAAAGAGAGTATGAACATGCATTTTTTTTGAGTTTTCATGAATCAATGAGTATTCTTTTTGCCAGATGGTGATAGAACAGCATGTACAGTTTCATATATACCCAGGAAGATGGCACCTCCTGCACTGATCCACATTGTTCTCGGTCCTACACCGCTAAAGAAGACTTTGAAGCCTTCTTCCTTATATATACCAGTAACAAGTTTCATTAAGGGAACTGAATTCTTGGATAGCATCAATCTTGTCTTCAAGAAATCCAATGGAGTGGTACTTGCTGCGGCAACACCACCAGCGATGGAACCACACACGGCACCCTTCCAGGGCTCGACTCTGTCGATACCATCGTAAATGGCCCATTCTTTCTTCAGGAACTCGTACAGTGGGAACTGAATGCATGTAAATGGGATTTCCCGCATGATCGTTGTTGACCACCCACGATACAGGTTCCGCCTAACACCTTCCCCGTTCTCATTTCGCAGGATCAGTTTCAAAGTCTCCCAAGAACCACCGGTGGCCGAGGTAGATGTCTGAGACCTCTGTTTCACCACTTCTGCGGGGACCCTCACCATGCAGGCTGCCACTTCACCCATCGATGACGAGAACATGTGTGTCATAACATCCACCATCCCGCCAGAACTGTTGGGAAACATACGCTCAAACACAGAACGAGTCTCCTGCTTACAGTAGTCATACGTGATGAAGAACAGCGACGCACCGGGCGCAGACGCCACAACAGCACTCCCAAGCCCTCGGTACACTCCATGATACCCACCGTTCTTGAAGAACCCACCTTTCGCCTGAAGTCTGGTCTTCAGAGTGTCAATGGGGAAGAATACCAGGTCAGTAGACGTGCCCGCAGCAGCACCACTCAGCAGCGACACCAAAAACCCATTCAGCATCTGTTTTCTTCTAAAGTTCTCCTTGGGGCCCTTTTAAATCAGTACTACACGTACTCAAGTAGTCCAGATTATCAATTGAGTCCCTTCCCGATGTCGTTGTGGTCTGTGGTCTGTGGTTTGGAGGGGGGTGTCTGCCATTAAGCCCACCGCTTTCCAAAGCAGAATCATCGTTACGAGAGGGACCATGTGATTTGATGACAAAAACACAGCGAGAGGGAAGGAGGGCTACTCCAACCTGGGTGGATTACAAATCAAAAACTTATTTGATATAAAAGAAGAGATAACAGGTTTATTTTATCATTAAATCCGTTATATTCTCTTGTATTTCTATTAGTTAAAGTCAGAAATAGATAAAAATACAAGAAATGTTTGGAAGAGGGTTAAGGAACGCTTCTGTGAGACTAGCTTCACAGCTGAGTGTTCTGCAGAGCACTAGACGGTACACTCCGGGTGTTGTGCTATCGGCAGCATCCGCTGCCAAGGCTATAAAGATGGATGATTTGTCGCTGGAGACGCATACTGATATCCAGGCTGCTGCCAAGGAGCAGGCTGATGTGCGGGCATCAGGGGCGAGTGATGAGGTGTTGAAGAGCGGGCAGACTGTTTTGAATCATGCGTACAGGGAGTCCAGCGGCCACGGTACCAGGCCCATCTACATGGACATGCAGGCCACCACGCCAACGGATCCGCGTGTGCTGGACACTATGTTGAAGTTCTACACTGGTCTCTACGGTAATCCGCATTCTAATACACATGCCTACGGTTGGGAGACTAATAAAGAAGTGGAGACCGCTAGAGAACATGTTGCAAAAGTGATTAAAGCTGACCCTAAGGAGATAATATTCACCTCAGGTGCCACAGAGTCCAACAATATGGCTATTAAGGGTGTCGCCAGGTTCTTCAAGAAGACTAAGAAGCATATTATTACCACTAGAACAGAACACAAGTGTGCTCTGGAGGCAGCTAGGTCTATGATTAATGAGGGTTACGATGTTACCTTCTTGAAAGTGGACAAGTACGGTTTGATAGATATGAAAGAACTGGAGGAGGCCATCAGACCGGATACCTGTCTGGTGAGTGTTATGGCTGTTAACAACGAGATCGGTGTTATGCAACCTTTGAAGGAGATCGGTGCACTATGTAGAAAACATAAGGTCTACTTCCACACCGACGCCGCTCAGGCTTACGGTAAAGTGCCTATCGATGTCAACGATATGAATATTGATCTACTGTCTGTTTCTTCACACAAGATTTACGGCCCTAAGGGTATCGGTGCTTTGTACGTTAGAAGAAGACCAAGAGTTAGATTAGAACCATTGTTTTCTGGTGGTGGTCAAGAGAGAGGTCTCAGATCTGGTACTTTGGCACCACCTCTGGTTGCTGGGTTTGGTGAGGCTGCAAGACTTATTGCCAAGGAATACGATGCCGACATCAAGCATATTGAGAGGTTGTCTAAGAAACTAGTAGACGGTTTATTACAATTAGAGCACACCTCTCTAAATGGGTCTCCAGATCACAAGTACCCAGGTTGTATCAACGTCTCCTTCGCTTACGTCGAAGGTGAGTCATTGCTGATGGCTTTGAGAGATATAGCTTTGTCTTCAGGTTCTGCTTGTACATCTGCTTCTTTGGAACCATCATACGTTCTGCACGCTTTAGGTAAGGATGATGCACTAGCGCACTCATCCATCCGTTTTGGTATCGGTAGATTCACCACTGAAGAAGAAGTTGACTACGTCTTGAAAGCTATCACGGAGAGAGTCAAGTTCCTAAGAGAGCTTTCTCCTCTGTGGGAAATGGTTCAAGAAGGTATCGACTTGGACTCTATCGAATGGTCAGGTCATTAATCCCTGTTATTTCAGTTTTAATTGGAAATCTCCTTCTCTTTTTGTTAATGATTTACCATTTTTGCTGTAAATCAATATAATAGTAATCGTTAATTTTCTATTATTTTTCTATTCAGTTTAAAATAGTGAGGGGAGGTAGTTTTGTATTTTCCTGCTAAAATTTTCCTGCTAATCAAAAACATGGATGATTGCGCATTTAGTCAAGAAGAGAATAGAATTCCCTTTGTGAAATACATCTATAGTCGTGTTAATATTAGTATTAAGTCATTTTATTTTTTTCGTTTATCTGGTGTTTATCGTATCGCAAATTCTTCCATTAGTGATTCACGATCGTTGGTTGTATAAATATAATAAGTTTATTCTATCATTTAAAAGCTATATTTTAATATTTTGTATGTGGAACTCGAATATCTTATTTTACGGAGTACTATCATAGGATTTACGTTACGATAAAATGTTAATAATTCTAAGTACAAAATGACATAAAATCTATTAAACCAATTGGCAAGCTAATTTTATAATTTATGTTCACGATTTCTATTAATATATATTTTATAAAACAATGTCTAGTTGATTCTAAGTGCTCTAATCTATGCTATTGTTTTTTATTGCATCATACTTTAGTGTTTTATCTTAGGAAAGAATTTCTTTAACAGCTTTTGCAACTGCATCACCAACTTCTGTGGTGGAGTTTGAGCCATGTAGATCAGCAGTTCTGATACCTGCATCTAGAACCTTCTTTACAGCTTGCTCAATGGCTACACCTTCTTCAAATAAGTCCAAGGACAATTTCAGCATCATTGCTGCGGAAAGGATGGTAGCAATTGGATTTACCTTACCCTTTGGCAAGTCTGGTGCTGAGCCGTGACATGGTTCATACAGACCAAATGCGTTGTTCTTCTCTGGCAATGACGCTAGAGAAGCAGATGGTAACAAACCCAATGAGCCTGGAATAACGGAAGCTTCATCAGAGATGATATCACCGAACATGTTATTTGTGATTATGATACCGTTTAATTGGGTTGGCTTCTGAACTAATATCATGGCTGCAGAGTCAATTAATTGATGCTGCACAGTTAATTGTGGAAACTCAGTCTTTATCGTTTCTTCAACAGTTTTTCTCCACAATCTGGAGGAGGCTAGAACATTTGCCTTATCTAGGGACCAGATTGGCAATGGTGGATTGTGTTGTAAAGCCATGAATGCTGCCATTCTGGTAATTCTTTGAACTTCTGGAACAGAGTACTTTTCACTGTCCCAAGCAACCCCATCGCCTTCATCCTCCTTTCTCTCACCGAAGTAAATACCACCGACCAATTCTCTAACAACAACGAAATCAGTACCCTTGGCAACTTCCGGTTTTAATGGAGACAACTCCAGTAATGATTCCGAGGCGAAATTACATGGTCTCAAGTTGGCATATAGTTGCAATTCCTTACGGATCTGTAGTAAACCTTGTTCTGGTCTAACAGCACCAGTACCCCACTTTGGACCACCGACGGCACCCAAAAGCACGGCATCAGCCTTCTTAGAGGCAGCTAGTGCTTCATCTGGTAATGGAACGCCTGTAGCGTCAATGGCTGCACCACCAATCAAGTGATGCTCGAAGTTAAATTTGAATTTGCCCTTGCTGGCTTCTTCAACTGCAGTCAAAACCTTGATAGCTTCCTCTGTAATCTCTTGACCGACATGGTCACCTGGCAGAACAACGATATTCTTGGTAGTCATTTTTTTCTTCAATAATGTAATTTTTTTTGTTATTTTCTTCCTTTTTGAACTGTCCTAACTCTCAAATAGATCAATTGAGTGTTGTAATTCAGCTCTGCTTATATACCTTTTGGAATCCCAGTTTTGAGAAGGAGTCATCCTCCTAACTGTTACGGGCATCACCCTCTTGGGACCGCTTCTTTTCTTCCCTTGTCCGGCCCGGTCCCGCTACACAAAGAGTGACCGATACAGGCCTTATTTTTTTCAGTTTGTGGGTCACGTGACCCGAACATAATAATATAGTATCAGTTATTATAATTGCAATAGTCATTATGAATACATGTTTGCTCATTTAAAAGGTGATTGATTTATAGTTAATAATTGCTGTTTTATTTATTTTATTCTCTTATCTAGTATACAGTTATATTTGGTTAGTGAATGATAACACAAGGTAAAAATGGAACTTAATAAAAACAACAAAGAATTCGATAAAAAATGGGGGATCTTTAAAATTTATAATTATGACAGAAAAATAATGATAAAGTAAATCAGTTGATCTTGGCAATCAATTCATCAATGTCAATTTGGACAATTGGTGCAGTAGCAGCGTTGGAGATCTTTCTGGTCTTCTTTTCAACTTCTTTTTGTTCCAACTTTCTAAGCTTGTTCAAAGATGAGAAACCAGAGACTTCCCTGTTTAGTTTGAATGGCTGCAAGAAGAAGTTACATTGGGTGAAGTTTTCACCCAAAGTAGCAATTTCGTGAATAATATCATCAATACAAATCACACCGGCTTCTCCAAGTTTCTCTTCAACAATATTGTTGTCGTTTAGAATAATCTCATGTTCTTCCTCTTCACCCTCTCTCTTGTGCATTATTCTACTTCTCTTTTGGATTATAGAACGGATAGACTTCAAGGATGGTTTCCCTACAATGACATATGGAGCAACAATCTTCAACAAAGAGAAAGTCTTCTCATTTAGCTTGATGAAAACAGCAGTATTTATCTCCTCCAGTCTCAAGACATTTAGAATCTTGAAAGCCTTGTTTGGAATACTAGCAGCAACTGGACCTCTTACTCTCAACACAAACAAAAGTTGTTCCTCACCGTTGTATGGGACCTTAACTCTATCAAAGCCATCGTCTTCCTCATCTTCTTCATCTTCAACATCTAATTCATCCCTTTTCTTTTCAGTAACCTTCAAAAAGAAATTCTTATCAGATGGCAAGTGTGCTAGATCACCCTTAGACTTCTTGGCTTCCAACTTGGAAATTCTCTTGATTCTCTCTTTCTCTCTGTTGGTAGCCAAAGTAGAAGCAACCAAGCTCTCAGCTCTGACAAATCTCTTCTTATTCTTGGACTTCTCCTTCTTACGTTGCTCTTGCTTCTTACGTGCAAGCTCTTGCTTCTCTAGTCTAGTAATATCAGCATTTCTTCTCTTACGCAACAAAATTTCTGGGTTGCTGTTCAAAACCTTCTTTTCCTCTGTAACTTCAGACATTTTATACTTGTTCTTATTTACTTTATGTCTTTTAACAAAAATACTAAACCGAAGATTACTCACTAATCCAAATAATGCAACTACTTTTTAATACTACTATTGTTAGCGATGCTCATCGCATCGCACCACAGGTGAAATTTTTCAAAAAAAAAAAAAAAAAAAATTGTCAACCCGGGCAAAACAAAATGAAAAAAAAATTTTTTTTTGTTTCTTATCACCAACGTCTAAATCACATGATCAAGTTCACGTGCATATCATTTTGCAAAGAATTTGTCATGACATATTCAATAGTTCACGTGATGCGGTATTTTGATATTCGTTACGCTCAAATTAAATAATCTGTTATAATTAAAACCACATGATAATTAATTTACGGCAATCAGTTCATTTCTCGTTTATGGAAAAGGCAAAAATGGAGAGGTACCAAATTTAGCAACTGTTAACGTGTACTAAGCTTAGTAATCTATTACCCTTTTTGGTCAAAGAACACATACTCTCAATAAATTAGGTTCGCAGGTATCTTTCCGTTATTCCAGATTTACATTTTCTATACTTTGTCCTACAAGATAATAAATAAAGCAGAAAAAATGTTTCATGAATGGGTTGTAGATAGCAACCGAAGGGCTACAAAAGAAGAAAGAAAGAAGGAAACCAGTATATTGTTGCAACGTTTCAACAATATTCTTAAACGAGAGAGTCCAGCCTGTTTTTTATGACTTTAATGATTTTATTTGAATATCCTTTCCTTCCATTTATCTTCATTTTCGTTGGTCAGAACTTATTAAAACGAGATTCTTTGGAAAAGAAACCATTATGTAACACTTATATAATTTTTTCAGGAACAAAAGTTCCAAAAAAAGAAGAAAATAGAGATCCTTTTCTTTTTGGCTGCTCGATTTTTCTGTTCTGGATGACAAATCCATTGTTCCTCCGTTGTGCTATGCACAGCTTGCATGACAGGAATGTTCTATAGCGTTTTCACACCATCTTCTTCACACCTTACCCGACCTATTACGTGTTGAGAGAAAAATCCAAAAAAAAAAAAAATGTGTCAAAAGCTATAGTGTCAAGTAATTGTTAGTAAAAAATGAAAGAAAGTTGCGTAGTGGCCGTGTCAAAAAAAATTGCTTTTTTTTATTTTTCTTTTTCCTTTGGTTGTTAATTAATAACAAATGTATGACTAAGACAGATTGCTAGGGGTAACCAAAGACAACGCCGAAGGAATGGAGAATAATTCAAAAAGACACAGAAAACCATGTATCGTCATTTTAGTGCTCTTAGAACTAGTAGTGGGTGCAAGAGCAAAGAAAAAACTTCCCTTCAGTCCGTTAAAGGGATCAACAATCGTTCGTGATTTCTTAGTGATAAATTAGGAAGAATGGCCAAGGCCAGTTAGCCTAAAACTTTGTCTACTAAAAAAGAGCAGAAACATCTTACTGTATAAACAGTGAAGATCCGTAGAAAACACCTAAAGAAAAAGGCGAAAGATTGAACATGGCGTGGTTTTTTTTTTTTGCTGGCTTAATAATTTTTTACTGATAGAGTTAATTTTCTACGGGATTTTATAAAAAAAAAAAAAAGATGGGGGAAGGGGAGGGGGGAAGGGATATCATGAAAGATGGGGGCTTTCTCTGTCACTAAGAGAATGTGCAGTAAAAATTCACTGTACATCTCTCTTCTACTTTTGATTGGTTGCCGTTGTATTTTTAGTAATGTTTTGATAGATGGATACGTCATATTCTCTCCGCTACGTTGTTCTTTAATGAAGGAAGTATCTCGGTATTTTTTTTTTCGATATTATTCCTTTTTAGTTTTTAATGCCGCTGATTTCCTCAAAGATGAGCAATAGCTACGTAACTTTCTAAGAAATTCATATTGCCTCTTGATAAATTAAGCTTTTTTACTACGTTGTAGTGAGAAGATTTTTTTCCCCCCAGCTCTCCGTTATCGGGACGTTTTCCCTTGAGCGTTACTATGGCTCTTTGGGTATTTTTTTTTTGGGAAATGCGCTCTATCACCACCTGGTTATTGCCTCAACTTCCACCTAGTGATAAAGTAAGCAAGAAACAACCAGTGATAGATACACGGCGAGAGAGATCAGATAGCCAAAACTTATCCACCATGTATTTGTCCATCAATTAATCTCTTTTCTCTAGCTAGCAAACGCGATTTGTCAATACTATGTTAATTGATTTTATCATCTTTGAAAAGGGTCTAGAGCCCGTAGATTCTTATGAGAAATGTCCATTCTTTTTTGCATTTTGTAGTGAGTTGACAAATTTTCCAGCAAGTTCAAAAAAAAAAAACGAAAGTTTTTCTTGAAAAGTCCCCGCACGGATGATCTTCAGCAAATGGACACATCATTTTCGCTTCTTTATTTCGTGTAATCAGTAGAAAATCATGTTGCCCCTCCCTTCTCCCTCTTTTTAGTCCCACTTCGCTTTTTCTCTTTTTCCTCCACGGGTTTTAAAAAAAGAAAAAGGTCAAAATGCCTTGAATTACATAAAATTGATAAAATTTTATTGAAAGCTTTGAGGGAAAAAAGAAATTTTTTTATTATTTTGGGAAATCCCGTTAATTCGATTTCTATGCAGTGTTATCTGTGCACATGAAATACAGAAAACCAATCATTTTTTTTCTTTCTTTACACCTCCCTTTTTAAACATGGCTGGTACGTTGCTTTCTAAGTACCTATCTCTGCTTTCCATTGTCCTTAATTCTTGTGAAAGGAGGGGTAGGGGGGAGGCATGACCAAAAAAATAAATAAAAAAAAAGCTTCTAGAAGATCTCAAATACGTAAAAGAAAAAAGGTAACGCTGCGTAAAATTACTTGAAAATTTGAAGTCCTTTCTCTAATTCTAGAACTGCTCTCTAAGAAATGTACGTAGCACCACGAAAAAAAGCATTGAATTTAGATTTCTATTTTTTTGTGAAAATCGAAGCTTCCATGAATTCCTCTGTCCCGCATAGAAAATTACGTAAAGCCACAAACGGGGAATGGTGTTCTAGTTTTTTTTTCTTCTCATTTTTTGTGAGTTCTAATGCTTTGTGAAGGAAAGGAAGGAAAAAAAAAAAATAAAATTTTGAGTATTACTGTTTTATTACAAATTAGGAATATTGATCACCGATTGTTTTGACTCTCTAAATGGACTTGCATTTTTGTACTACGGGAAAGGTAAGAGCATGAAAAAAAGTTTAAGAAAAAGGACAATCTCTACTTTTTTTTTGATTATTATAAAAGGTTTTGAGAAACAACCCTTTTCTTGAAAGACAAACGTCATAATTTTATCTTTTTTTCTTTCTCATTCCTTTGTGATAAAATCTGGAATACGATGAAATAGAAAAAAGTTTATTTATTTTTTTTTTTTTTTATTTTTCTTGTCCTTTTGATAGATGTCCTTTCTTATACCTTGTTTTCCTTCTTTGTACTTTTTTTTATATTTTCTCCCCTAACAACATGTATCCATATAACTATTAATCATCGATATAACTATTAATCAAAAGAAATATAAAGAATAAAAAGAATAAAATTAAGATTTCTATTACATCAACTGACCCCACTTGATCAGCTTATTCTTTTTTATACACATCCCACTATTGCTACTGACGACTATCAAAAAGATAATAAGAAAAGGTACGAACCTTAAAAGATTGCATCAAAGGTTCCTGAAGTATTTAATAAACTCGATTTACTAAAAAAAAATAAATACATAAGAAGACTTTCATTACTTTCCCTTACCTTCTAAAGTCACTACTTTAATTTTGATCCCATATTCTACTTCTATTTCAAAGTAAACCAACATCTCAGCTTTTTGTTTTTATTTTATTTTAGCTACGATTGAAATATTACAACAAGAAAACAACTATAAAAACTATAAGGGTAAAAGGTTTCATTAAGCAAGAACTACTTTTATTTTGTTTTTAATACCATAACCTTGGTGTCAAAAACAACAACAACAGTTCGATTACAACTACAATAGATTTGATCCAAACGAAGGTATCTGTTAACAAAAGATTACTAAACAGATATTGAGTCAGAATAACTGCACCCTTCATTTGAATTCATTAGTAAGAAAGTTAGAGAAAAACAATACACTGCATTCCCTTTTTTCCGTTTTGGTTTTACTCTCTCTCTGAAACTATACTGCATCTTTTGTGTTTATTGATTAGATAGATAGTTACCATTTTACCTATCTGATCCTAAGTTGTCTTTTCTATTGAACGACAACTTCTTTAAACTTCTCCAGTTTGGTTTTCTGTATTCTTCATCTCCTTTTTCTTTTAAAGAAAAAAGACCTTTCTTCAAAGAGATAAAGAAAGAGGTAATAAATAGTTATTGCCACCATCCTCATTTGCAACAAACCAACTAATCTCCATCACTTTTTTGCTAATAGCTCTATTTTTATCAACTTCTTAGGTTACTTTAAGAACAAGTTTATTCAGTTCAACAAACTTAAGAAAGGGTCTAAAGATTTACGGTTTTTGGCCAGTGATATACGCAAATTTTTCAAGTTTCTCCGCTTTTGCCGTACTATTCAGGGTTTTTTCTGTCCTCGAATAATTTACGGTTTTTTTTCCCAGCTAACTATTACTTTTTTTTTTTCACTCGATTTTTTTTGTGTTTTTTGTTGTTTTTTTTTCTTCTTGTCATTTGACCTTTAACTTCCTGCATTATTTTCTGAGCTAGGCAAGGGTCTCGAAGGAAAAAAAATATATAGCACAAAGCAAAAGGACAAGGGAAAAAAAAAAGAAAGTCGTATCTTTACCAAGGCCCAAGGGTCCAAAAAATCCCAGTAGCAAAAGTGACAAGGTCATTGCTTACTTCATCAACCACGACATATTTGGTTTAAGAAAAAAAAACAGAAGAAAAGAGACTACAATAGTTTAACATTTGCATCAAACTAGCATCCAAAACAATAAGGAAAAAAGCAGAGTTAACAGTTTAACAAAGTATTATTGATATTCATTTTTTTCAGGGGAAGAAAACAATCAATAATATTAAGCAAAAGACTAGTGTTAAAACCTTTACTAAAGAAGAAAGGACAACAAATTGAAAGATTGATATAATCATCTTCTTTTTTCAACTTCTTTTATATTTCGATTTAAGGGAAATATAAGCAAATTCACATAAACCAATTCTACGTGTCCATCAACAATTGGTTTTGAAAAACATAAAAGCTAACGTTTCATCCTTTTTATTCAACAGACTTCCATCAACTTATTATTGGTATTATCCTGTGTTAAAGTACTATTAACCCAATACGATAATCTTAGAAGACACTTACACAAGAATGCAATCGAAAGGAAAGGCAGAAGATCTAATACGATACAATACAACAGGTCAAGACGGTGCATCTGAAAAGCAACCGCAACCGCAACAGCAAATCCCTCCTTCAATTTCTTCAACACCAAGTTTTAATGATTATAACGTACAAGATTCTGGAAGTCAACAAAGATATTATGCACAACAACAGCAAGGAATGACAGGCCAATATTTACCTGGAACAACTAATATAGGATATGCGACATATGACTCCCAAGTTCAACAACAACTGCATTCTGGACAGCTACCTAATGAATACTTGATGTATCAACAGCAACAGCAGCAGCAGCAGCAACAACAACAACAACAACAACAGCAGCAGCAGAGGCAATATTTACCGAGCTTAATACCGAATGAGCAACATAGTAATGTTATGAGTAATGTACCGACTTCAAGTGGTCCATTTCCACAAAGAGTGCCTATCCAACTGCCGTATGTTCAGGAGCAAAGGTCTACAATACCAGCACAACAGCAATATGGTGTTAAGTTAGTTCAAGCGCACCCTTATGTAAATATGCCACAACAGGAAGAGTACAGATTTGGTGAAGAGCAGCAGCAGCATCAACAGATAACAGGTAAGAGGCCAATGCCCACAATCGACCAGAGTGCTTTACCACTGCAGAAAGCAAGTAGGTTAAGTCAAGGGAGCTTGTATAGCAGTTTCACGGGTTCAAGTAGTGATTATATGAGAAGACTTTATGAAAGTGGTACTCCAGTACCAACGGTGTCAACACCTATATCCTCGATGGGAACTCCACCAGTACTATCGAAAATGCCATCACATCATATGTTAACTGCAAATGAGTTAGCGCGTTCGAAAACAATTGCACAACTAAAGTCACAAGAGGAAAACAAAACTAGAAGAAAGAGAGGTAAAAAGTCAAAGGATTCTACTTACAATAAAGGTGTTCCTTCGGCTATTCCAATTGGAGGTAATGTTTCACAGGACTCAGATTCAGGTGCTGTTACTTACCAGACTCCCGAAGTCATTGCCAAAAAGGTAGCGGAGGAGAATATCCATAAGACTGTCGAAGAATATGCTGCTGAGGTACGGGAAGCAGAACTAGAGGTTCTAGGTCTGAACAAGAATTCCAAGGTCGAGAAGCAGCAAGCAGAGCAGAACCGAGAAAGGTGTAAACATGTTTATGCCTCCTTGTGGCTAATGAAGAACTGTGTAGTTCAAACTGGTGGTTACGTAAGAAGAGGCCGTATTTTCGCACAGTATGTTTCATCTTGTGCACAAAACGGTTTAAAACCACTATCACAAGCATCATTAGGTAAACTCATTAGAGCGCTATTCCCTAACCTGACCACAAGAAGGCTGGGAATGAGAGGTCAATCCAAGTATCACTACTGCGGGTTGAAATTACTCACTGATGACATCGAACTGGTGTCTCCTTCAAACACGCAGATCATTGTTAGCCCAAACTCAGCAGGAAAAACACAGATGGCCAATGCTCTTCCTTCAAACTCCAATCTAACTGGCACGGCAACAGGACAAGCCACAGCAATTACAGCAACAGCACCAGGAACATCAACATCATCTACCTCTTCTACAGCAATGGCTGTACCAAACATCGACTTCAATAACTCTACTAGGTGCAGACCCTCCTTGTTCCGAGGTCTCCATTCAGATTCTATCTTGCAACACCAAAGTGACAAGGAGAGAGATAGGGAGAGTCCCTCACCTACCTCTACCTCGGCACCATCTCTTCCCCATCAACGAGCGCACGGAAGAAACTCGGCACCGACGTTGTCAATCGGAACCCAGAGCTCGGGTCAATCCTCTGCGAGGAGCTTATCCAGCAACACCGCAACACCAACAACGGCATACTTCAACAAAGAGCTTACTCACACAACATCAACTAGCACCACATACGTGGACAACGGTAACATCTTCTTCCGCTCTCCTTCTGCCCCAGCTCCAGCTTCCGTGTCAGTTTCAGTAGTTCAGGATTCTCACTCCTTATATGAAAATGACGTTGCCAGCGGACAACAAGAAAATTTTGTTCCGCAGCGCGATTTACGGCAGGCTGGGACGTTCCGGTATAACTGGTTCAAACACCAGTTGCTTGTTGGAGACCTCATAAGAGACTGGTTGTCAAGTGGAAACAGTGTTGGCGATGGTAACGGTGATGGTAAGGATGATGGTGAAGGTAGTGATCCCAGTGGGAGAGCCACTGGGGCCACCGGCACATGTAACAGTAATGTTGGAGATGCGATAGTGGTCGCTGTCGGTGCAGTGAAGTTACCGGGTGTACCACCTGAAGTGGTACCCCAAGGTACTGATTCAGATATCACAGCTGCGCTACAGTCATTGTATCACATCCACTGTAATACACTATATGAAAATGTACGCTATTTGAATTTGGAGAGGCTGGCCAATAATTTGTTCTTGTCAAGTTCAGGGGCAATTTCACCTCAGATGTACAACCTGTTAATCTCAGAGGAGTTACATGACTGGGTTGTAGAGTGTGACCTGCTTACCTATGTCTCTGTGCTGAACTATATGGTCAAGTCGATCATCGAATTCAGGAAAATCGACGAGAGTGTAGAGCGTGGGTGGAAAGAGTTCGCAAACACATTTTATGAAATCTTATCTAGGTCAGTAGTGGACCTGCCTGCTGCGCTAATGACCAAGAAGTTAGACGTTGCAAACGTGTTTCTACGGTTGTTCAAGCAGCTATTACGGTTGCTGCGTGTGCTCCGTGCTACGCAAACATACTTCGACAGTGCTGTCCAGCTACCGGAGCTGTCACAGGCATGGGTCGAAAAGGCGTTGCCGGTATTGGGTATGACCCTGGAAATGATGATGCCGGATGAAAACTACGACATTGCCTCCAATCTGCTGGAGTTTCTACAAGGACGTATGCTAAGGTTGTTCAACAACGGACAGCCTCAGACGGAATACGACCTGCAGCACTTCTTCAAGGACCTGTGCTCCTTCATGCTAACTATGGAGGATCACCCGACCTTCAAAGTTAGTATTGGTGTGTCGCAGCTTGTTGATAGCGCTTTATCTAATATGGTACTAGAAGACCCAGAACATATTACTCCTTGGCTGCTTTTCGGAACTATCCTAAGCCAATTCACTAGCTATTGCTTCGATATCTCGAAGTATATAACTTGAATAATAATAATAATAAAAAAAAATACATGAACTTGCTTTAAATTGATTAATTAATTTTTTTCAAAAAAATTTTTTTTATTCTTATTTTGTTAATATTTTGATATAACAAAATTAATTAATCAATTCATAATAGTATTAATCTTCTTCATTATTTTTTATTATTATTTTTAAAATCAGATAGATTGTTGCCCTATTCATTCCTCCTATCTTTTTTTTTTCATTTGGTTTTGTTTTGATTATTTGTTGTGTTTTTTTTTTCCATTTGCTTTTCTTATGGGCTTGTTGATTTTTTTTTTTTTGCCCGTTATTTAAGCAAGAAATTAAATTAAGAATACAGAATACATAATAATTTTACATCACCATTATCCATCATATATATAGTTTATATATATACCATATTTATTTATTTATCTTTTTTTCTTAATGTCATATTTGCATAATATCTTCCATTCCGGTTTCTCAAAGAAAAACTCACAATATGAAGAAAAATTTTTTCTCTTCTTCACTGTGTTGTTAGTGTATGCTTGTTTTTTTTACTGTTATTTTTTTTTCTTTCTACAAGTACATATAATCTGATTTACATCAACTGGAGTCGTTCCATATTCATTCCAATGACTCCCTTTTCTGATTCTATCTCTCAAATCTTCGTAGATTCTTTGCCATTGCTCTAAAATCTTCGTAGATTCTCTCTTAATCGAGAAGATTCGCAATACATCCTGGTTGATTATACCGTTCCTTCTTAAAGCTTCCAATTGAAGGAAGAAAAAAAAAAAAGAAAGAAGTACTTTCAGAGAACCCTTTTTTTTTTTTTTTCCTTCTAATTGAGTTAATCAGATAATGAAACAACTAGTTGGCACGAAACAAAGAGAGAAAAAAAAAGAAAAGGATTCTTTTCTTTTCCTTTATTATTGGTTACCAACAATATTTCAGAAAAGAAAAAGGCCAACATCCCAAACATATCTATCTCTTCCAACTCTGAAAGGGAGAAATTAACACGTATCAACCAATTCTTTTCGAGAAAAGAGTTCATTAAATGTAGAGTAACAAGGTAATATCCATTCAAAAAAACTTGCATTTACACATCGTTTAATGCCACGCAAACAGCACCTTTGTGGTGGCCGCCATATTGCCTTATAATCTCTCTTGTTGAAAGGTCCCAAAGTCTTACGTAGTGGTCAGACGAAGCAGTAACTAAATATGCACTGTCTGCACTGAAAGCACAATCCCAGACCCATCTCTGATGGCCGTCCAGGGTTGACTCCAGGTTGAAATTGTTTTCTACGGACCATATCCTTGCGGTGTTGTCAGCACTACATGTAGCCATATGCTTAACATCGGAGGAGAGGAGCACACGGGTGATGTATGAAGGGTGTGCCTTGAACTTCGTAGCCGGTTTAAGGTTTGAAGCATCTGTGTGGTTTGGCATCTCCCAAACGTAGCAGTTCCCCTTGTTATTAGCGGCCACAAGCATCGAACCGTCACTCGCCACACTCAGGGACTGTAACGGTACTTCGTCCTCTGGTGTCAGTTGGTGTGTGCACTGGTTCTCACCCAAATCCCATATCCTAATGTTACCATCGCGATCACAGGAGATCAGCTCACCTTGGTTAGGGTGAATCACGACCTCGTTCACAGGAGCGTTATGCTTGTAGTTCCGCGGCACCTGCGGAGACCTCACATCCCACACCTTGATAGTCCCGTCCTCACTCGAGGTTACCATCCACTTGTTATCCTGTTGAAAAGAGACAGAGGTAACGTTACCTCTGTGCCCTTCAAATGAGGCCACGGGGTTCGGATTCGTGGTCCGTATATCGTAAAGCCTCACATTCTGGTGCCCCGCCGCAGCCAGCAACTTCTTGTCATTCGTTATCTCCAACCGATTCACTTGAGAGTCAGCATGTTGTATAGTCCTAGAACAAACCCCAGTCAACGCTTCCCAAAACCTTATGGTATGATCATACCCAGCAGAAACCAACAAAACAGACATCTTTGATCTCCTTTCTTTCTAGCAAAGTGTAATGACTAATATGGTTAGTCTGTAATGTATTTCTTGTAATGATTTCAATCCACACACTCATATATCAGCCAGATAGTGTGATACAAATGACAAAATCCCATTAAAGAATGAAAAATACATTACCCGGACTCCACAGTTAACCGGGTAAACACACGTGACAAAATACCCGGACCAACACGTGATGTACACGTGACCTTCAAAAGTTCAACACGTGACATACACGTGATTCCATCAACAGGAGCAGTCCTGAACAGAATGAAAAAATTTCAAAAATCTCAGAATTTCTTTCCAGAACGTTCGAGAGCCCAAAAAAAAAAAAAAAAAATTAAAAAAAAAATGAGCGGAAAAAAAAGACGCTGTGAATTAAGGAACGGGTTTATTGGTACGGTGGTTTCTGTGAATTAAAGATGCATTATTATGTTACAATGGTAGGGACGAAGGGGAGATGGGGGAGGGAGAATAGTATATAAAAGAGAGAAGTGTCTTTATTCTGTATTGTTGTACTCTTTTTTATGATTCTCTTCCAAGATTGATTAAATTAAAGAAAACAAATAATAAATAATGGTGAAAGAGACTAAATTGTATGATCTGCTGGGTGTTTCTCCCAGTGCTAATGAGCAAGAGATCAAGAAAGGTTACAGGAAGGCGGCATTGAAGTACCATCCGGACAAGCCTACTGGTGATACCGAGAAGTTTAAGGAGATTTCTGAGGCGTTTGAGATTCTGAGTGATGCGCAGAAGAGGGAGGTTTATGATCAGTACGGTCTAGAGGCGGCTAGAAACGGTGGGCCTGCGTTTGGTGGTGGTAGCGGCTTCCCTGGCGGCGGGTTCTCGTCTGGTGGTGCTCATGCGTTCAGCAACGACGACGCGTTCAATATTTTCTCGCAGTTCTTTGGCGGAAGTTCGCCGTTTGGTGCCGCTGATGACGGTGGGTTCTCGTACAGCAGTTTTGGTGGTATGCCAGGCGGTATGGGCGGTGGTATGCAC
This sequence comes from Nakaseomyces kungkrabaensis, assembly GCA_030556385.1. Lineage (NCBI taxonomy): Eukaryota > Fungi > Ascomycota > Saccharomycetes > Saccharomycetales > Saccharomycetaceae > Nakaseomyces > Nakaseomyces kungkrabaensis. The sequence continues at coordinate 8,750 of JAKTPY010000018.1, read as the reverse complement.
GGTGGTATGGGTGGAGGAATGCCAGGTGGTATGCACGGCGGTATGCACGGCGGTATGGGTGGCGGTATGCCTGGTGGGTTCAGAACCGGGTCTGCGTCTCCAGCCGAGGAAGAGATCGTCGATGTCAACGTTCCTGTCTCCCTAGAGGACCTATTCACTGGTAAGAGCAAGACATTCAAGATTGGTAGAAAGAACCGTGACGGCTCATCTGAAAAGAAGGATTTCTCCATCCAATTGAAACCGGGTTGGAAGGCCGGTACCAAGCTTACCTTCAAGAATGAAGGTGACTATAACCCAATGAGCGGCCGTAGAAAGACTATGAGACTGGTGCTGACTGAAAAGAAACATCCTCTATTCACACGTGATGGTGACGATCTGATATACACAATGCCATTGACTTTCAAGGAGTCCCTACTAGGTTTCAACAAGACTATACAAACTATCGACGGTAGAACACTGCCCATCTCGAGAGTTCAACCAGTACAACCTTCCCAAGAATTGACATACCCAGGCCAAGGTATGCCTTTGAAGAACTCTCCTTCTCAAAGAGGTAACTTGATCATCAAGTACAAGATCGACTACCCAATCGCTTTGACTGACAAGCAAAAGATTGCAATTAATGACAACTTCTGAATGAATATAAACATGAAAACATAAAAAAAATACTAAAAAAAAAATATGTCATACCAAAACATTATAGACTACACAGTAAAACAAATACAATCCAAATATTATTGGTATCGTAATGAATAATATATCTATATATACAATGCACAATTCCTTTTATAATTCTTTATTTTAATTAGAGCATTTGGTATCATTAAACCTTTACTTTTATTACAAACAACAGCATTATCCTCTAATTTCAATATTACATATTTTTTCAAATAGAAATATAAAGTTTCTTTTTTAATTTACAAATTATATACCTTATATACCTTACAGTCCTTCAAATACATACAAGAATATATATATTAAAGATAGTTGTTGACGAAACATTGCTAGGTCAAGAATACGCACACACTCATGCACACAAATATCTACAGCGAAATCATTGCGATCCACAACTTTACTTGAATGATGACTTCTATTTTAGTAAAGATATTCCTATTATTGGTGATATATAAAATACAAAATTTTAAGTTAGTATAAAAAACAAATATACAATAGATATTGTGCAAGAGATTAGAAAAAGTTGAATAAAAAAAAAAGAATTCTTTAATGTTAGATGTAAAAGATTGGATATTATTCCGTAATTTTACATTTTTTCATGAGATGGTATGCATGCTTAAATTTATTTCTTAGACTTTTTCTTCTTCTTCTCTTCACCTTCGTCTTCGGCCTTTCTCTTCTTTTCCTTCTTTTCCTTCTTCTCCTTCTTCTCCTTCTTTTCCTTCTTCTCCTTCTTTTCTTTCTTCTCCTTCTTCTCCTTCTTCTCTTCCTCTTCGCTATCCTCCTTCTTCTCTTCCTCCTTCTTCACTGGTTCTTCCTCCTTCTTTTCAGCTGGAGTTTCAGTCTTGACTGCAGTTTCGGCAGAGGCATTCTTATCTAGAGGAACGTAAGACTTCTTCCAGTCTTCTGGAGTGTTCTCATTGACACGGCCGTACTTGTCTAGCTTACCATCAGCCTTCATTTGCTTCTTCTTTTGAGCAATTGGACCTAGACCCCATCTTCTTGGGTACAAGTCTCTTTCCATGATACATCTCTTAACAGTGGCAACAACACCGTGATCACAAGTAGCCAAGTCAACAGTAGACATTTGAGCAATGGCAACAGCAATGGCTTCACCCTTGGTGGTCATCAAGACGACTTCATCGTATAGTTCGATACCTTCTTCGTAACGTAGCAAACCTGGAATCATCAACTTAGCACCGTAACAAACGGCATTAACAGCAGAGTCCTTGACGACAATTCTCTTGTAACCAACCAAAAGGGTTTCCAAAGGTTGGATGATCTTTCTTAGGTAGGATTCGTCTCTAGTGTTGTCGTAAACCCATTGGGCGTCCAAGACATCATGTAGAGTAACCATGTTGTCGTTCTCAGAAAGAGCACCAGATCTAACTCTACGCAGCTCTTGCATATGACCACCGACACCTAGAAGCATACCCATGTGGACACACAGAGTACGCATATAAGTACCAGCTTCACAAGAAGCCCAGAAAACACCCAAGTTTCTCTTGTTGTCGAACTCGATCAACTTAGAATCATATATAGTACGCACACGAAGTTGACGCTTAACAGCAGAAATCAATGGTGGTCTTTGGAACAAAGCACCGGTCAAATTCTCCAAAGAACGACCTAGGTCCTTCTCATCCTTTAGGGCATCGTGCAATCTAACAATACACACATACTCCTTACCAGCACCTTGTTGGGACTTAACCAATCTGGTGGCTCTGTCAATACACACAATCAAACAACCAGTAACCTTAGGATCCAAGGTACCGGAGTGACCAGTCTTTTCACAACGCAAGATACGCTTAATCCAAGCAACAACTTCGTGAGAAGATGGGTTGGATGGTTTGTCCAGGTTAATAACACCTGAGTTAATGTAGGACTTAATGTCCCTTTTCAATGGAGAACTACCGGCAGGTATTGGAGTGTAATGACCACTTCTGACCAATAGCTTGTCGTAGTCCTTCAACAACAATGGCCATTCGCTGGCATTGGTAGATGGACTAGTAGTTTCTGGCTTGATAATATGCTCCTCAGACATTTGCAAACTTTCACAGTTTTACTTGATTTGTGTTTAAGTAAGCAGATCAGAACAATAAAGTGGAGTTAATAATTATTTTAAACAATAACAACTTCTAAAGACCCAATGCTCATCGCAAAAAAAAAAAAATTGCAAAATTTTCGCAGGGAAAAGAAAATTTTTCAAAAAAAAAATTTTTTTCAGCTAGGGTTTCAAACCCTATAAACGAATAAACCCTGACGCTGTAATTTCAATAACCCTAATTATCGTACATAATTATGATAGTTGTAATTACCATATCTTGTCATTTCACAGTAATTCAGTTAATTGGACTATGTTTTAGTACTTATAGTTTTGATAAAGAATATATAATGTTAAATTTAAATGTTAATTCCTTTTCTTTCATAACTTAGAGTTGTAGTTCTTCTTGAACTCTTTTTTCAATCTTCTTGCTACAGCATCAATAAATTCTTCTGTGCTGGCATAATCCTTTCTCTCAGTCTTTCCTAGCAAAAGGGCTAAATCTTTTGTCATAATACCATCAATTTGTACCGTTTCTATAGTTGCTTTTTCTAAAATTTCACCAAATAATGTTACTTGTGGGGTCTTGTCTAGTTTGCCTCTTTGTATAATACCCTGAGACCAGGCAAATATTGTGGCAATAGAATTAGTTGATGTTTCTTTCCCTTCCTGATATCTTCTGTAATGTCTTGTCACAGTACCGTGTGCAGCTTCACTCTCAAATATTTTACCGTCTGGTGTAATTAAAGTAGAGGTCATAAGTCCGAGTGATCCAAAACCTTGTGCAACAATGTCAGACTGTACGTCACCATCATAGTTTTTCATTGCAATAATAAAACCACCTTTGGATTTAATCATTTGAGCAACCATATCATCAATAAGTCTGTGTTCATACCAGATATTTAGATCTTTAAATTTTTGCTTGTACTGGGTGTTATACATCTTTTCAAATATGTTCTTAAATGTACCGTCATATTTTTTTAGGATGGTATTCTTTGTGGTAAAATACAACGGCATTTTACGTTTAAGAGCTAGTTCAAAAGAGGCTCTTGCAAAGCCCTCAATAGATTCATCAGTGTTATACATCGCCAAAGCAACACCTGACGACTTGAAATCATAGACCTTGATTGATTTTTTTTCACCTGACTCTGGCGAAAACACTAGTTCTAGTTTTCCTGGACCTTTTATTACAGTATCAGATGCCTTGTATTGATCGCCGAAGGCATGTCTACCAATAATTATTGGCTTTTCCCAAGTGGGCACTAACCTTGGAATCTTTGGAATAACAATAGGCTCCCTAAATACTGTTCCACCCAAGATATTCCTGATTGTACCATTAGGTGATTTCCACATTTTCTTCAAATGAAATTCTTTCATTCTGGCCTCATCGGGTGTAATAGTAGCACATTTCACCGCAACACCATACTTTAAAGTAGCGTGTGCAGCATCCTTTGTTACTTTATCTTCTGTCTCATCTCTATACTGTATAGATAAGTCATAATACTTCAAATCGACATCCAAATATGGAAAAATAAGCTTCTCCTTCACCATACCCCAAATAATTCTAGTCATCTCATCACCGTCCATCTCCACAATGGGATTTTCTACCTTAATCTTCATGTTAAATGTTGTTTTGTTGTTGGTTTCTTTGTAAACGTTTAACGTTGTTTAATGATTCAGAGAGTTATTTAATTCGATGTTGTTTAAATAATCAGTTGGCTTTCTTAAGCATTGTTATTTGTGTGTTTGAGGGGAAGGGGAGGAGAGTTGGGTGACCGGCCGCGTTTAAAAAAATAAACTCCGGGGCGTAATAAAGTGAATCATTTTGGATTGTATAAATTGTCATTACAACATTTCTATATTTTATTTAATAGTATCATTAGTTTTGCATCAATTCAGTGACAGTCTTTTCACCAGCAAGGACTTCCTTCATTCTAGCCAAGATATCGGCGAAACTGTCGAATTCATGGTATGGGACATTTTCTCTCTTACAGAAAGTAACTAGGTCCTTACCTCTCTTGGCAAACAAAAGGTCACATTCCTTAGCAGCACTTAGGTCAGAGACACCGTCACCACAGTAGAAGTAAACTGGTCTTTCCTCACCTTCCTTCAAGTCAGCTTCGAATTGCTTCTTGTAGGCATTGATGGTTCTAGATTTGTCGTGGCCAAATGGAGTTTCGTCCTTGTAAATGATCTTCCATTCGTCGTTGTCCTTGATCTCGACCTCGTTAGAGACAATATCTAGCTTGTGGATGGAGTCTTCACCGACCATCTTGGTCAAAAGATCCTTGATAATTGGCTTCATACCACTGGAGACAACAACAATAGGGACATTGTTCTCTAGAGACCAGTTAAATGTGTCCTTGAAACCTGGGTCCAATTCGATCTTCTCTTCTAGAATCTTGACACATTCTGGGAATGGGGTCTTGATAGACTCTAACATCTCCATGAAACCTTGTCTGAAAGACTTGGTACCATCCAGGACACCTTCAAAAACCTTTAATCTCTCTTCCTTACCGAAACCAAGGGTATCAGTCAAGTAATCGTTAGAATCTTGCTTGGTAACAGTACCATCAAAGTCAGTGAAAATAACAGCTTTAACCATTGTTATATATATTTATTTTATTAGCTTATTGGATTAACCTAACAATTAAACTAAATAAAAGGCTTTTAAATTAAAAACAAGAAAAAAACAATTAATTATTAAGATTTCGAGTAAAAAAAAGAAGGTTCAAATACATTGTATGCGAATTGAAGAATAACAAATAAAAAAAAATTTTTTTTTTTTCAAAAAGAAGTTTCTTGAATTTTTTTTTTTTCTTCGATTTTTTTCTGAATAACTATGGACTTACCATGTATCTGCGATTGTTTGTTAGGGGCTACAGAAAATACTGTAGTTCGCTTTTGTTATGGAAATGACGTATTTTTCTTTATCTGCTGTTTACTATGGCTGCACAGAGAAATCACTGCAGAGAAATTGTGATTTACTTCCATGAAAGAAACAAAAGAAGAAGTAGGTAGAAACAGGTAGTCTTAGAAAACAGTGTAGGATAAGTCTGTGATTGTAGAAACATTCTCCATGAAGAATGTGGATAGTATTAGAGAGAAATCTAAGTGAATAAGAGAACGATAGAAAGAAAAAAATGACAAAATGTTTATGCTTTATGTATTAATAATTATGCTTTGTTGCTAATCCTCTAGATCACTATAATTCTCTATACCACCTACTGTATTGGCAGCCTCTGCGGCTCGTCGTGAGATACCGGCTTCTGCTAACTCTTTTTGTATATCCTGTTTGTTAGTTGGCTTTTCTGATCGGTCAAGGGATTTACTGATTGTCTTAAATAGACCCTCTAAGTTATCTGTTAAAGTTTTGGAGGCATTACGTTCTCCTTGTACGGCATATGATTTTGCAGCAGATACCGTGTTATGTGGGAACAAATGTTGAACACCCTCATTACTATTTACTACATCGGTGCTTCCTGTCTCGATATCACCAGTAGATATCCTACTTCTAGATCTTCTGACGATTTCAGTCATTACCTTCCCAAGCTTGGCACCCGGTTTGTTTTCTAAGACATTATACCCACCCGAATGTGAGTATTCCTTAGCTTCTTCGCCTTCAATAGTCTTTACCAATCTCAAAAAGTTGCTGTTGTTGGCATCATCTGGTTCCTCTTGTCGCAGTCCTTCATCTGCTACTTGATCTGCTAACCTACTTGCCGACCTTAGTAACTTGTCCTTATGTCTCTCTGTGTAACACCCATTCTGTATAGTCTTCTCCTTCATTAATGGCTCGCCCATACCTCTAACAGGGAACACACCAGGTGGTGATCTCAGCAGACTCTTTCTCTTCTTTAAATTTGGAGATGTTTTAGCGGTCCGCAATACTTGTGAAGAGTAGGCTTTGTTTATACGCACATTAGGATGTGATACAGCTCTGAATCTGTCGTCGCTGATTAGAGACAGAGGGATACTTCCGTCACTTGTATTCAAGCTAATATCTGATACGGGACGGGATCTTGTTGTTCTAACTGGCTCCAAGTATGGATGAACATCTGTATCAGTAACGTCACTACTCTCTCCCTGGGCTGTCTTTTCAGAAAGATATTCGTTATTTTCTCTATCAGTACTGTCGTCATCGTCATCGTCATTTTCCGCTTCTACTTCTTCTTTGGGGACACGCACCACTCTCGAATCGACATTTAGTTCGGGTTGTTCATCTCTTTCTTCATATTCTGGTAGGGAAAGCTTCTTTTGATCACGTTCGACAACAACCAAGTGTAGATAAAATGGAATATATATTCCAAATGCAGCTCCGCCGATCATATTCCCCACGGAAGAAGGAATTAACACTTTCCAAATATATTTCCCAACACTTACATCAGCACCATTCAACATTCCAATGAAAAAAATAGATTCATCTGCAACAACATGAGTAAACCCAATACATGCTAATGTGAAGATTGGAATTAGGACACCCAAGAACTTAACATGAAATGGTTTTGATAGCAGTTGCAAGTAGATGGCCATAGCCACAAAAAAATTACCTCCGATACCTTTAAGGAAAGTCTCCATAAACGTAGAACTAGCCTTTTGTTCTGAAATCTTTATAGATGATAACTTCCATTCTTCAGATTTACCGATCCCGGAAAGGTACACTATTACGTAACTAACAAAAAGAGATCCCGCAATATTACCTATCCAGCTGAAAGACCATGACAACAAAACATCCCATATCGATACTGCTCCCCTGAGAAGTCCAACTGTGAAAAACAAAACGTTAGAGTTAAACAGATCAGCACCTAATATCACAACATAGAATAAACCAATACTTATTACAATAGAACCCAACACTACAAGTACACCAGGGTTCTTATCCCACAGTTCAGGGCTCTCACTATGCACTGCAAGATACATTAACGGACCTGCACTAAACACAACACCGCCCAGTATACAATTTAGTGCCAACACATCGATTGTAAGCCTCGCTTTCTTCATCGCAGTAGCAACAAGAGCCAGGGCCGCCTGATGGGGGGTAATATAGTAGGTATCATCGACCATAATACATTAAAACGTTTTATTTTTTTCTTAGTTTTGAATGAGTAGTTTCAACCTGAGTATAGTAATACTTTTCTATCGTTGGTTTTTATTTATTAGTTTTTCACTTTCAAGGTCTCTTCTCTTCACGCCTATATGAAATTTTTTTTCTCCCCTACTCTCTCTCTTACACAACAACCGTGTAGATTAAAAAAAATATTATGATAAGATAAATATTATACAAAAGTTCTTTCTTATATATATATATATATTAAGGTTCGTATGCAGCCGTATGATCTACTTTTCTATATTTTTGAAACTATCAATTATTTTGAGTATACAAAGAGAGAAGATTTGACACCCTCTCACTCTTATGCCATAGGCTAAGGCTGCAGATTTGTATGTTCTGCACTCTCAACTTTGACCTTCTGTGCGTCTTTCTGGGGGGAATTTGAGTGGGCAGCAACGAAAGAAAAAAAAATTGCACGATCAAAAAAGTAAAAACTACAACGAACCAATGAGAAAAAAATTATCGACAGTACCTGAGGGAAGCGGTCGTACTGTTGTTTCCTCTGTTGTTGTTGTTTTTTTCCTTCTGTTTGAACAAAACAAAGGAACCGTTACCTGAATGGGATAAGTGTCCGCGACATATATATCTATGAATTATATGGTACTGATTTTTTGTACGCAGTGTTACTGGAACATCTTCTTACTAATAGCCACTTACGTCATCACCTCTTTTCTTTTTCAGGGCATCGCAATTATTTTGCCTCGAGGAAATCGTGTGTAGTGATATTCATTTGTACGTTCTTATAATTGTACTTTCGTAGATAATGCGGAATGATAATTCTTAATTATGTTAAGCTACCTATTTAATAATGCTCTTTTGACTTGATATCCAAGGTACCATTAAACCGATAGTTGATATTGAAATGCCATTGCTGAGGAAAAATATCACATCTGAAAATGAATCAAATCCCAATGAGTTAAAGTTGAA